>JABVXS010000881.1:0-21690 GCA_013365335.1 Madathamugadia hiepei | reverse complement strand
CCCATTTACTTCCCCCCCCCCCCCCATCCCCACCCACACCTACTTCTCCCCAACATCTACTATCCTACAACAGGAACTTTGTCCCTTACCTTCACTTCTGTCACTAGTATCACTTTTCTTCAAACAATTTCCAATAGTTTACAGCCTAAACTATTCCTGTCAAGTATTCGATAATGAAGAAAAAGAATTCCCTGAGAAACATATCAGTACCATTGTAGCAACTGTGAAAACTATGCTATTCGCAATAAGCCTAACAATTTATCACGATATCCTGTTATTTAGTGAATGAAAATAGCAATTTCTGAGCCGATCAGAAATCGCCGATTATTCATTACAACCTCCCAGAAAAATAATAAAACTTACAACTCTCAATGTGGAAAATGTAAGTCGCAAAATGGAAATATTAAGAGCACCGAATTTTCCTTGTTTAAAATAAGTTGACTTAAGTATTAATTAATTGACATTAAAGTAAACTTACGAGCATAAATGTTTTTTCACATTGACCTATGGACATTTACCTCGATATATTATACTAAGATTTAAATTATAATGGAAATATTAAGAATACCGGATTTCTTCTTTATCCATTATCGCTAACATGTCTTGCAATATATGTATTGTTGTATAATTTTTTGGAAACAATCGATCAACTAGACCGTCAAATGAAAAGAAAAAAAGTTAAAGAAACACAAGCTGAATTCCTATATCAAGTAACTGATAAGGAATAACGTTCATGTATTATTTAAAAAGTGTCTCAATTTCGGTAATTCTCTACCACTGTCAACATGACAGGATCCATATTTTCGAATTTCTAACAAGTCAAGATACGAAAAGTTCAAACGATACATATATCTTCAAATTCCTAGAGTTTAAAGCCCCACATTTTTGGAGTTAAACGTATGGAGCTACTAACCATTAAATATAATAAAGTGCCTCATAAAAATAACAGCGTAAATGTTTAAAATTCTACCTCTGTAGGTGTTATCACTAAGAGCAAATAATCGTGATGTAAAGAGGAAAGACAATTGCTAGAAGTAACGAATAAAAAATGTTAATTCATGTCAAAGATAATTAGTGAAAAACTGAAAAAAGCTTGGCATTAAATTCGGCATTCTAAGTTCTGAAATATCATACTAAATATCCCGAAATATCATATGAAGATGAAATAAATCATACTGAAATAAGATATACCGCAATGAAATTCCGTACCCTAAAAAGGAAACCAAATAAACACTAACCAGGATAACACTGTTGTTCCCTATCCGGTTCTGGCTTTACATCAGCATCCACAGGAACCATAAAAGCCGCCGTTTCGCCCTAGAAATGAGTGAATAAAATACCTTATGAATGAAGAACAAAAAGTAAAAGAATTGAACAGAGGAAAAAAAAACTGTTAAAACAATAATCAACCCTTGATTAAAATCTTCATTTGATTTGCAGCGACATCACGCTTAATCTAACATTCCATAATTCTGGAATTAGAAAAAAGAAACACCAAAACTAAATCTTAAAATCCATTTTTTAAAGAACCACCCATACATTCTTATTATTAACAACAAATCGGCTACGGCCTTGTGGTTGACTAATACCAATTCGTTCTTCTACAATATTCCAAATACCACCAATGCCCGTGTCGTGTTTCCGTTTTAAATGAAATTTCAACGTTGTTGGACTTCGATCATTTGTTATCCATTCGCAATAGCGACATCGTACACCAGTGAGACCTTTCGTTTTCAAATCAACGAAAAAGTTCCAAACCTTAACTAATGTGTATAAAAAAACTCTCAAACTTACATAATTTCATAACTGTTGAAGTACAATAACAAACATTTTCAAAAGTTTAAAAATAAGCTATCAAAATGCTTTAAAACTTCACTTAAAGGAGAAAAAATTTCTAGCAGTTCACATGGAAATATTAAATTATATAATAACTAATTACTGCTCGAACTTTTAGAGATCATAATCGATAATTGTGGACTGCCAAAAAGATTCAGGAATAATAAAAGTGACAAATATATTTCTCGAAATAAATCTCCCACATTATTTCCATATAGAGAAACAAACCGGATTTGTCTTCTTTCTACCAGCATTCTTTGCATTATATTGCGATGGCACTATTGGTGGTGCAAGAACAATCGAGTTACATTCGGTAGATTTCATACTGGTACCAGATAATATCGAGGATGTCGACATTATTCGTCGGAAACTTCCTTTCACCCTTGTTTAGCAGTCTTACCTGGCTGTCTAAAAATTTTAAACTTTTAATTAATAACACTTCAAAATATTATTGGATAGATGAACGGTTTTTACTTCGAAGTTCTAAAACTTAAGATTTCTTTTGAAAAAAAAACGAAATTAATCGACCTAACTGATTTAAATAATTAACAAAAGATGAAATGAAAGAATTAACTACAGGACGGAACAAACTATCAATTGGCTAAAGGGATCAAGTAACTAAAGCAATTAACAAAGTAACAAAAAAAAATCGAACAAAATAAGTTGATTTAATAACGAAAACTTGATTTTTGAAATGCTAATTGAATGAAATGGAAATGAGAAAAAAAATAATATAATTATAACGTTAAGGGAATTAATTAATTTTTTTGTCCTCAAGATTTGCCGAATTTTGCTTTTAAAACCATTTTTCAAAAAGCTTTTTCTTTTATTTCCTTCCACATTTTAAAAGTTTGAAGAAATGAATAGATAAGCAAGCAAAAAAAAAAAAACATCTAAACCAAAAACAAACAATGTCAATGAATAAGTAGATGAAATTTATTTTTTTAATAGGCATAAAAATTTTTGAATTAAAATTGACGAAAGACTTCGCTTTTTCTTCCTTGCAAAACTTACATGTAATATTCTCAAGTTCTAAAACAAGTTCACACGAACTAAATTATTAAATCTAAATGCTAGCTATGGGAAGAAGAAGAAACAAATGCTTACGACCGAAGATTTGAATTAAAAGCTCGATTAATCATCTACTGCTTTTACTACAACTACAGAAAACATGCATACTCGTTCGTTGTACTACTTTCTCACCATGGTAGTATCATCAGTAACAGAATAGGAATGGAAGAAGAAAAACGAAGCCTACGTGAGCATCTTTCATTGTTACGTGCATTTCTGTATATCACGGGTGAATGACAATGACAAGCAGACTTATACATTGCTGGATTTATCTCACAACTGATATCGTTTACTGCTTACATAAATAATTCAGCAAATTATGAAAGAAACATTTCCTTACTATTTCAATGACTATTATTAATTAAATAATTATAAATGGGAAAATAGGGTGAAAAAAAAGGTATAAATTGGAAGAAATAAAGGGGAATGAATAAAGGGAATCATATGGATTAGTTTTAGCTCTCAGTTCAGTTATGTTCAACTGAATTGCACTTGCTCCCCTCGTGCAAAACTAACAGGTTCATTGAACGCGCGCTCATTCATTTAGACCCACCAAGACTAAAATACACACAGACACATACATACATACGCATACACGTAGACATACACACATTATTTGACGTTACCCACTAACCCCTGCTACTTGTTTTATATACATACCTCACAGACACGCACATATACACCTCCACCCATACACGCACACACATACACACAGATAGATAGATAGTATTAGAAGAGCAAGAGCGCAACAGGAGCAACTGTGCGTTGGTAATATTAAGGACATTTCAGGTCTCTCGCTGTCTAACAGCTATTCAGAAGACCTGAAATGAGACAATAGAGGGGACCTGCTATCATCGGACCATTTTCCACCCTTCTCTTTCCTATAACATTGACGATGGAGAATTATACACGGTAGAAGGAAGCGCGCGCCTTCTTTGACCAGTTTTCACGCCATCCATATTCTGTACTCTCTAACCCAACCAGGTCATCAGAAACCTACAAAATATACCCAAATCATCAATCCTGCTTATCTACCACTGACCGATTTCTGTCCATCCTTCTCGCTCTTTCGCCTCTTTCATCTATTTTAATTCCCTCCCTACCTTGTCTTCTCCTTTTTTCTTTTTCCACCTTTCCTTCTTTTTTTTTTCTTTATACGCTTGGGTAAAAAAAAACGAAATCATTCCCTCTAAAATTAAAATTAGCATTAGAATACATCAATCTTTAAATTAACTAATTTACATGTAAACTATTACGTTTGTTCACACGTATCAATTTTGTTAAGGAATGAAAATTAATTTGGTTTACGTGTAAATTGTTACGTCTATGTGATTTATACGTGATGTAAATTTTTGCCATGCAAAGATTTTTTTTATAACTAAAATAATTTGAGAAATAAAAAAATTTTACAATTTAGATTATTATCACACTATAATTCATCTATGTTTCTATCAAATTCAATTTAATTTAACTTTTTTTTGAAGCAATTTAAAAATTTGTAAATTTTTTTGGTTTGCATTTTTACGAATTCAAAGATTTCCTCAAGTAAAACTACAGTGACTTTTTTTCATGTCATCATAGTAGTATATATAATATGAATATTGAATATGAGAGTTTTGGTTTGCATTTTTACGAATTCAAAGATTTCCTCAAGTAAAACTACGGTGACTAATGAAATGATATAAAAAATAAGTCGATACTCCGTCCCCAGGAATATTACCCATCACATAAATTCGACGGTACTCAACTACTCAAGTATTATGGTTTTCGCCATTATCAATTTTTTTTGTCATTAAATAAAATCAACCCCTAAATTTAAGTGAAGTATCGTCAGCATCGATGATTAAATTAACCACCATCGAGTATTAATTTAAAATGTAGTATTAATTAATACTTGACGGTACTTAATTGAATACGAGAGTTAATGAAATGCTAAATATCATTAATGAAGTATCATTAGGTATTAATTACAAAATTAACAGTCAACAAGTGTTTAGTATCAAATACCATTAAATATTGGCTGTTGAATACCATTAAATTAAATATGAATAAATATTAAGTCCCATGTGGCATTAAATATAATTAAATTAAGTATAATTAGGTATCATTAAGTATAAAAGATCACCTAATTAAGTATTAATTGAACACTCATTAAGTATTAATGTGATGCCAATAAATTAAGTATTAATTAAATGTCAGTATCAACTATTAAATTTAATCAAGTATCATCATTCTCATAATCATTCATCCCAATCACCAATGTTTTTTTCGACAGTTATGGGATAAAAGAAAAAAATTCATTATTCACTTCTTTCATAAACTATCATAATATCCATCCCACCAAACTTTAACCCGCCATCCCTAATTTCTTTAAATTCAAATTTTAAAATGTTCAATTTCTAGCCATTTACTTTATAATTTCAAAATGGAAGTTTCAATCTCTTATAATATTCCAAATACCAAACTTTTTTGTCTTCTTTTGACCATAAAAAATATGCTACAACTACAGGCTAGTCATTTTCTTTTTTCTCCTTTCAATTTCTACCAGCGTAAATTTACAAATGTTCAAATAAATATTGAAAAAAAAAGAAATTTCTCCAGCACTGCTACAATTCATGTATTGAAAACCCCTGAATTCTTTCTACAACAGAAAAGATGATAATTTATATTTAGACATCATAATCATTTTCGGAAAGCCTGACTCACCCAAAGCTATCATCAATAAACTTGTTATCAGAAAAGATTTGCAAAGGGGGTAAAAACTTTTTAAATTTTTAGCAAACTAATACCAAAAAGGAAAATTAAAATACAACAAACACAACGGAATGTAATGTACGCTTTGAAATGCAGATATGTATGTCTCCGTAGTAAATGAGAACCAATAAAATCAGCTTTATTCAGGTAATAAGATATCGGCAGTAAATGACCTGTAATTACAGGTAGAGAAAATAAAAATTGATCAAATATTCGAATTACTAACTGACATACAAGCCATGAAAAAACCCGTTAAAACCAGTATACAAAACTACAAGAAATCTGATACTTTTTACAGATTAGTTAGCCGGTCTTAACATTTCCGGCTTTTCAATCAATTATACGCCTACCTGATCGATGACGGAAAAAATGGAAGTATCGTACATGAATTTGTTGGAATGCATTGTAAACAGCGAAAAAATGATTAAATACAAGGCAGTACAGTATAACAAAGAAGTAAAATGATCACAAGCAGCGATAAAATACTCTATCACCATTGTACAGAATTTCAATTCCAAAATAGTAATATGAAATCAGTTGAACAAAAAAAATTTTTTTAAAATGAATGGAAAGTATTTGTGGCTTCAAGAGGTATATGGCGCTAAATTTGGTAATAAGACAGATCATTTTCACAAATATGAGCAATATATTATCAGAATAGAGTAAAAACAATAATTGGGCAAAGAATACGATCATTCTCGTTAAGATTCCTATTAATTGATCGAAGCCAAGATCAAAAACTTAATTTACTAGCTTTGATTTCAAGAATTAACAGAAAAAATAAATCAACCAGCCAAAACGTTTTCAAATTACAATCTAAAGTAGAATTCTTACAATTTCGAAAACCTGAAGAAATTGTTCTATGCGTTCAATTTACAGTAATATAATATCAAATTTAATAGAGTTGCCATGACTCTACCCAACTTAAATGCCTTGATTTTGAGCTGACCAATTGAAAAAAAACTCATAGCACTTGGATGTTGATAAAAGACATACACATACAAGTATTTTTTTTAATATTCCTATATGAGATATAATTACTCACGAACTAGTTTATTGAGCAAATGCAACAAATAGGATGATATAGTGCTCATTAAATTTCATTATTCAATTTCATCTTGTCATTTTTCATCAAGATAACGCTGTTACCAGGCAATATTTCACAATCGATATGTTGAACTAGGAAATTATAACGGGATGAAACAAGAGTGGTCTAAATACACACGAACAAATGACAAGATGAAATCGAATAATCACTATTTGATTTACACAGTCACTTCAATAAATCCATTTTATGCCGCTCATTTTTTCAGCTATTATTTTAACTTCTGCCATCACTTGATTATGATTTTACGATATTATACTTGATTTAGTGAAATTAACTTCAATAGTCTCCTATAAATGAGTAATTACAGGTTAAATGGATAACTATTTCGTTCAACAAATGTCTTTAATTTTCCCTTACCGTTATAAATAGCAAAACAAATAAAAAATTAAAACTGAATCCAGAATCCACAAGTTTTGGAGCATCAAGATATTTGAAAATTTAAATTAAAAAATATACGCTTTCAAACATTTCATCCATTTTACTTATATTATTTGGAAAATTGGCTAAATTAAAATGACTCGGTGATACTCCTCGAAGAGAAAAAAATAATCACAAAAAATTCTGACCTAGCGAACAGATTGCACCAGACGCGAACTTTTTGCTGCCGACTTTAGTTTAGCGCTTTTATCGACTTTAAAGCACCACCAAAGCCGAAGACTTTCGTCGCTAGAAGCACTCATAACATATTGTCCACAAGGAGAAATAGTTAAACCCAAGATACGTTCAGTATGACCAGTCAATACCTGAAAAACACTGAGAGCTAAGAGACCGAAACTTATAAAGTGGTAGTACGGTATGCATTGTGTATAATATTTTTGGATTTGATCATATTTCAGCTTTGTGTTCCAAAATATGTTTTGTGAGCCAAAACTTCACGGATTGATATGAACATTATTTTCGTGAACAGTAATAAGCGAAAAAAAGAAAGAAATAATCGCTACTGGAAAACAATACCTTGAGACAATTCATTGATGGATACTTCCATATTTTCAAGTCATTACCAGGATATCCATGACCACTAATTAACTCCTTGTAGTTGGTAGTAAATGCCAGAGCATTTACCTGAAAATTTAAATAAATATGACTCAAACATGGTCCATGTATATCCACATCTTAAAATTAGTGATATCTGACTAGCTTAAATATCTAAAACCTATTTGCACCTGACTATCAGTATCCTGGCTGTGACATAGAGTCCCACTGGCAAGATTCCAGAATTTAATCGACCGATCAACAGTACCACCACCGGTTGCTAACGAATGTGCTTGATGAGGATTAAAAGCAATCGCTTTGACTGATGCAAGATGATCACTAAAGCTATACAAAGATTCCTGAAAAAGTAACAAAATCGAAGTACAGTCACATTTAAACCAAAAGTGTTTAGAAAAGAAATGTCAACTACAAGATGCATACTACTTTAATAAGTTCATGATGCGATCCACATCAAAAAACAATCAGTCAAAGCATCGCTTTTCTACGAAAATGGTCACTAATTTGGCACATCAAAACACAGCATCAGTGTAATGAACTCGAAATCGTACTGGATCATCAGCTGTCAACATTGTAGGCTCCCAAATTTTGACCAAATTGTCACCTCCGCCACTGGCTAGATACTGACCATCACTGCTCCACACAAGACCACAAACTTCCTGTCCATGCCCCGAAAATGTTCTGAAATTTAGTTTCATGCTTTAAAAAAAAACTAAAAAAAAATTAAACGATCTGGTAAAAAGCTCACTGGCTTCCGTTTCCGACGACAGACCTTAGCGACGGGTCGGTCGGGCAAATCTAGTCGCAGTGGCATGAATGCTAGGGCGTACTCCAACGATGACGTGCATGGGCAAGACCTGTTATATGCGAATCATGAGCAAGGGTTTTTGGCTTATGGACGAAGCACAGAACTGTGACGTGGAGACGAAGCTTCACAATAGCGGACACTACGACTACGTGGGACAAACTCACTGGCAAAAGATCATGTAAAATAATTGGATAATCATTATGGAGAAAAAATTGCCATCAAACGATAATATAATTATAAAAATAATTATGACTGTACACTTTTCTTAAACTAAGCTAGCAAAGAGAACTGCTCCCATCCATTCAATGGACAATAACTGTTGAATTAGGATATCCTTTTGATGTAATTATAAGCGATCATCAGATTGAAAACTTTGTAATCAATCAAAGTGCGTTGCCCATTACTGCGATATATCAAAATTTACTTTGTACAATAAATAGTACGCAGAGGCGCACGATAAATAAGAGTGTTCGCACAATTTTGTACCATTTGATTTACTTTTTACATCAAACGGCTTATCACTGTGCAATAATTTTTGTACAAATTAAGTAATAAGGAAAGATCACTTTAATCATTATCACAAGATAATAGCAGTAATACGTCACATTGTCAAACCTTTTACTCGATCATCATTTGATCGCCAAAAAAAGTTCTACAATTTCTGATTCAACAAATTAAGTAAAATTCCTTGATGTGAAATTGAGCAAACTTAAAACTTCTATTCCTTGCGAACAACGGTTATCAGCACTCCTTTCATTACATACGCAATTATCAAAATTAAAAGAAATCCTATATCATGTATGTACAATCATTTGAATCTCAAACAAATAACTGTTAAAAACGAGTTTTAAAACACAATGTTTAGCTTAATATTAAACGAACCCAATCTGAAAATTTCGAACACGAACATCGTGATGGTATATCCGTCCTGATCTGCAACCGCTGAAAACGACTTTTTTGAAATTTAACTGCGAAATTCCAATTTATGAGAAAAATGAGATTAATAGCAACTTAAATAAAGCAACTCAGCAACTTAAACAACTTGAGTACAACATTAAACCAACCTGCAATTATTAAAAACTCATTTTTTTGTAGTAGAAGCCACCAAAACAGAAATATGACAAAACCTACGCAGAAAGTACATGCTGACGCCAAGCCAAGCACCCCACACGACTTATCTGACATTGCATTGTTCGTAGTAAAGAATTTTCTCTGGCAGGATCGAACAACTGTAATATTTTTTTCCTAAACTAAGAAATCATGCGAGACTTAACGAAATAATTACATCACTTATTTCTGGGAATCTTCTAGGATGTCTTACTTTGATTGCATGTACCAAAAGAACTATCGAAAATCCTAAAATGCAATGAATCAAAATTTGAGATCATTGCATAAACTTAATCAGACATAATTATCATAAAAAATCGCCATTTTCAACCAGTTTCAGAATTCAGATAAAATAATTGTTCAAAAAAATGTTAAAAAATGATTTGAGGTCATAGTTTATCGATATTTGAATAAACCTTGACAAATCCATTCGAAAGTCCGACTGCCAAAACCGAATTTTGTTCGGCCCACTGAACTGACGTGATATAATTCCCAGAATCTTCTGGTAATTCAAAAAGTGTCTACAAACAAAATCCGATACTTTCACCAATTATGGAAAATAAGTTTTACAAATACATTTTGAACAACATGTAATAAGACACAAATACTTGCATTTTAATATAACATACTGTTTGATCGAGTCAGGACGACGCGCACGTGCGCAAAATTGCGTACTGATTATGATTAACAGCTCGATTTACAAAGGTCAAAAACATCGCTAAGAAATTAATTTTAAGTAGAGTAAACGTACAACGATCTCTCCGGTGGAAGCATTCCATAGATACAGAGAATACGTTAGGGCAACAGCAATAACATTGTCACTGCTCCAGTGGATCACATTCATGTCTAAAAATTACAGTATTTATAATGAAGATTCCATTATTAACTGATAAGAAGTGCAACTGCGATAAAATTTTTTTGGACATTATTTTCTCACCTTCAAAGATCAATAAAATACTGAAATCAACAAAGTCGATCAGATCTTCCTCGCTACCCATGTGTTAAAAATTAAATCAACGTAAGACTCATCCATGTCTATCGCTAGCAAAAAATTCTAGAAACCATGCTATTTAGTAGTGTTAGGCAGATGTGAAGAGACCTTCAAGAGGAAAGAGCTACGGAAACCTATATGAATAATCTAAGCACTATTGGTTTAAATGAAAAAAAAGTAATTAAGTCTACAAGACGTTTAGACGTACAGTAATCATCCATGAAATTTGGTGCATCCAGAATTCGTTCCGGACTATTAGGTATGTAGCGTAATCCCTTGCTAACACTTCCAGATGGTTTCATAGCGCTTGATGTATAAAGCACTTTTGGCTGAACCGTGTAACCCAAAGGTGGTAAAGGTGCTTGGCCTTTTTTATAGCACAGAATCCTATCCTCAATGCTAGTATCCACGTCGTTAGCTGATTTAGCTAAACAAATGCAAGCAAATAATGAGTAAAAACAATGTGAGGATGTTTTAAAGTAGAATTTGGTACCGCTGTATGAATATTTCAGATTTCAAACCGAAGTGATAAACACTCTACCCAAACTGACAAACCCGAATAACTGACAGTAAAAAGCAAACTGAAATAAAAGATACCGCGCATCATTCTTATCATGTAAGCTCTTTCAGCTTTCGATGGACTCGTTGGTGCAGACGTCGACGTGTTTAAAAGCGAATCACTCTGTAATCATGAAAAAGAAATAAACAGGAGGGAAAGATGCAATGATAAATATGCAAAATCTGGCATGCACAGTTCGATTCGTTAACTACACTATCTTACCGAAGATCAAAATGTAACACTAGTTACAGTTTAACGCCGCCAAAATAAGTTAATAATGCAATATCATTAATACATCAAAAGTTCCAATGTATCTAGCCTATTGCTATTAGTGACTTAACAAAATCAACAAAATCGTTTTATTTCAGACCACTAACAGCTTTCAACTGGCACTCCTTCGTAATCCTTTTACACGTGAAAATTATTATGAGCATCTTAAACAGAAAGGCATCAGAATCATAAAATCTAAAGCTCTAGCAATCGAAGGATTACACAAGCAACAAGATGTAAACGTCTAAGCTTCAAACTGATTTTCAAAAAAAAAAAATTAAAATATAAAGCAGTTGTAAGAAAAAGTGCCGACGGACCGCAGAGTTATGATTAACAAGGCAGTGGTTTGCAAATTCAAATTGTGTTTCACTTCGGTTCGGTATGAATCGATCACCACCACCAATACCGCTATAATTGGGATTCCTAGACGGTGTAAGTTCACGCTTCTTCAAACCACCTTTTGATTTGTTAAATGACACACTGGAATTATGACTTGGAGTTTTCTGAGACAAGGACTGATTTTCCCTGAAAAAGAAGAGTAAAGTAATACAACATAAACTTCACGACGCATAAAAGAGCCAAAATTTTATCAAAATTTCCACAACATTCAATTACTCATCCAAGACGTATTTTTATGATCACAAAAACTGCAAGTGCATATTTTTATGATCACAAAAACTAGTGCTTCTGTCGCGAGTTATCGCAGAAATCTTTCCCCAGAAGCTCGGAGAAAATGAAAAATTAACAATTTGAACCAAATTATCACCTCTAATACCAATTAAGACTAATGAACTGAGCGCAAAAAAATGAAAAACTTACTTTTTAGCACTTCTAGGAGTTTTACTGTTATTCAATCGTGAATTATCATTTTGGTGACGGGATGGCGTCTTGTTAGTTGAATCTTTAAACGGCATTTTGTTATATCAATCAGTGGAATATCTATAATATGAATGTTATCAGAGTCCTAAAAACAGTAAAAATTAATTATCAAATTAATCATTCAATTCACTTCACAATAACATTGCGATATCGAAAGGAATTTATTCGACTCCCAATTGCATATATCAAACATCAAAAATCTAAATATTCCAAACTGAAAAACCTCAGTAAAAGTTTACCGATCTCCTTTTAAATTCAACTATTACACAAGTGAAATTGTACAGCAACTTTAGAGGTGAACATTTCCCGCCGCTATTTATCCGAAGACACAAGTCGCCAAAAACTTCATGAGTTACCCATATCTACATTAATCGATAAAAATATAAACTATAAAATCCTTATACAAATCTCCAACCATTCCTCAGCAACATTTTGTCCATTTCATAAAAATCTGAAAACTGCACATCAAATTTTAGATAATTTACCTTGCTTCCGGACAAATGAAATAAAGAATTGGTCAATAATCAAATTTTTTTTATTTATGACAACAAGCCTACACGTAGGCAATACAACCCATACATAGATACAATCAGTATCTTGGAAGATTTAAGATTCAACAAGTGCATTCGAGCCAGTATATTATGAGCAAGAAAAATTAGAATTTTGATCAAGATTTAAATCTTTTTATATAGTATATTAAATCTTTTTATATATATACTTTAAATAGCAGGAAGCTAGCATGTAACATGCTCGGATAATTTTTATATTTTCGTTTCTTATCAATCAGTTGAACATGACGCTCAAATTGGACTAGTTCGAATACAACAAAAACTCTACGCTCACAGTTGTGAAATGTTTAGTCGGAAAGAAATCAAAGTAATGCTGTTGTGGGATAAGAAACGGAGCTGGAATCAAAAAAAAATAAAATAAAAATATCTTGCTCGATATAAAGAAGACAGTCCCGAAGTTCGTATTCAAAAATACAACATTACTAAGATATCTGATGCCATTTTTCAAAATCTAACAAAAAAGTTCGAACTTTAAGAAAATGAAAACATAATTCACAATTGAAAAATTATAACATTTAATGTTAACATCACGATTGTGATTACCGGATCACCCGAATTACCACTGTATTGTAGTGTTCCACTATTCTCAAAATTACAACAGACAGCTACTGAATGGTCAGACTTCGACAACTCACCAAAACATAGCAATTGAATAAGACCAGACGAATTCAGAAAGAAACTGAATAGCTAAAAAATTTTCTGACCCAAAAATTGAGCAAAACATATGAAATCGGTATTGAGTATTCTCAACAGTAGCTAATACTTCACTGCTCACTCCCACTTTCATCATAATCACCATCATCATCATCATCATCATCATCATCATTTGTGCCCCCATTATCTTTGAGATTTAAAACTCTTCCTTCATTTTCATCACCTGAAAAGTAAAATTATATCCATAGAGTCTAAGTAAATACTTCAATAACGAAGTCACTCAAAGAAAGGTGTTTACCAGATGAGAACTGGCTTCCACCAGATCCAACCTCTCCGTCATCCCACCACTTTTCCACACTTCCCATACTTTCGTCGTCATCATCAAGATCATCCATTTCACTCGAGATTTCTGATATGTCATCGTCATCTGAAGCAAAAACATAACATAACATATGAGTTGAGAAGTGGAATACGTTACTATTAGACAAGGGAAAATTATCTCCAGGGTGATAATTAGCAAGCAGACCGAACAGGGAAACAAACATAGAAAAAAAAGACTGAAAAAAGTATTTAAAAAACTAGAGATACCCGGAATCTGTTGCGCAAAAATTGAAATCCGAATCACCACACTAGACAAGGCTTCAAAATCCCGTAAGCATGCTTCCAGATATAAATGCATTAGAAAATTTTCACTAACCTTCGAAAGAAATACTTGGTTGCTGCGAGACAAACATTTGGGGACACATGCGGCGATTAATTTGTTCATTGATCAAAGAGAGTTTTCCACTTACTAGCAATAGTTCATCCATATTAGATGCCCTTTTACTAAACCAACCAAATAAAGATGACAAATCTTCTTTTAATGTGCGGATCTGAAATTTATGTATTTTTGAAACTTTATTTCTTCCCACACCACAATAAAATAGATTTCTGGTGAAGCAAACTATGCCGTATTCTCCATTGTCATTTATAGAATGTTCTTCGCATGCGAAAATACAAAATAAGGCTACACATATTGGAAAATAAGAAGCTATAAAAGTATTTCTGCAGCAAAACTAACAGTGCAAAGATAAGCCATATGCTTGGACAAAATGAACTGCAACCATCGCATCCAACAACTCCTGAAATCGATTAAAATATTTACAAAATACTAAATTACGCAATTATAATGATTTGTAGAAACGAGACGCACCCTTGTGCTCTTTACGCAAACTTTGCAACGTAAAAACAAACAAACAAACATACTCAAAATGTCTGTGATTTCTGCAACGATATTCAATTTCCTTAAGTAATGGTATAATTTGTGTGACTGGCAAGTCATTTAATGTTGCTGATATTGTTTGCACATCTGCTTTCAACAAAACTGCATCGATTTTTTCTGCATCACTGCTCGTCAAGCCTTGATTTAAAATTACTGCCAAACTTTCACCACTAGTATTTTGCAAATTCAATCCCTAAAAATCATGATGCAATTGAAAGTTGCTTGACGAATGACAGAATTCTGAGCTTGTTATTCATCCAATCATAACTGTAAAAAATATCTCACCAAGTGCTTACAGTCTAGTTTAACACTGGAGAAATGAGTCAGCCAAATTTTGATACCAGATATTACTAGCGAGAAAATGAATAACATAATCACTAATATTTCTGGGGAAGTGATACTAGAATTACGTTCTGAACCCCGAAATATTCATCTGCGGAAAATTTAATAAATAACAAACTGTATCGGTTTCCTCCGTGTAAGTATTCGATGTGCTTGCTTTTTCATCCACACTAAAATCTTGCAAGTTTTCGCTGACAGAATCCATATCATTCATTTTCGAACTTTTATTATTACTGAAAATGATGCAATGTTACTTAAAGCAAAAAATTTAGATACAGCTTATTCTAAAACCAATTACTCAATTTTCGAATAGAAGCATCGGTAAAATGCACCAATATTCTTAAGATTGGTACCTATCTGTCTGACAGATAACTTTGTAATAATGTCACACTGAATCCTCATTTCTAATTTCGATCATGGAAGTAACATCGAAACAAAATACCGGCATATCTAACCTTTCATCAGCCGTTTTCCGCCTTTCCCTGAACGGCATATCTTTTAGACTTGCTTTCGGTGATTTCGTCTGTGAAACCATTTCATGATTCTCCTACAATTACTTTAGGAACCTTGAACAACTTCAAGCTTTAAGTTTAATCAGAAAAAAAAGGAAACTTCTAGAACATCCGACATGAGCAACTTGGTATTGCCAAAAAGAAATCTAAAAAGCTATTCAAATGAGAAAAATTTTTGGACAGTTATGGACAGCAAGTCAAAATGGAGACCAAACAACTTAGTCCTCATTTGAGACCAAAAACCTATGACTAATAACCTTCCTGCTGAGCATATTGCACAACACAGTTGAACTGATGGTAGGGAAAAGACCTAAAGAAATATCCACAGCAATATAAAAAGCTAGATTCTGAAATAACAGGGAAATTTTCCACTCACAGTTCACAACGACCATCATGTTGCTCGAATTCCTCCTTATTCAAGTACAAAATATTACTGTTGAAACAAATTGAAAAAAAAACTTTATTGAACGGAATATATTTTAAAACGATTACTCTTGCCGAACTGTTACATATAACAGCTTTTTCAACATTGTCGTGACTCATCACGTCATTTTCATTCAATTTGGCCTTCTTTTTGCTGACTGGACCACCATTATGATGAGCTGCTCCTTTGGCTTCTGATAAACGATGGCTTCGTCTCAACATCTAAATATGCAACAGTGTATCAGCAATATGTTTTTTAGGTCAAAAACTAAATTTCAACTAATTGCAATTTGATCTATACTAATTGAAAAAAGAAAGTCATCTACGCTATTATTTCCACTCTAATGAAGACGAACGCAAACAATATTCACATATACGGAAAAATAAAAAACATTTGGTTATATTTCAAAACTGCCAAAATCAGTACTTTCTTCAAATCCTTCAAACCTCAAAAATGTACATTTAAGCCGACAATCAGTATTGCTGGATGAGAGGTGGTCGAAAAAAACAACTGAAGCTTGTTATACTTCACTTAACCCAAAAATAACCCGACACCTCCCCCAAATCATACCAGAAAATCAATCAACAATATACCAGCAAACATGACGATCTACCCTACTTCCAAATGTAAATGGTTTTGTGCTGCTTAATTCAGCAAACAATCTTTTGAGGACCGTTAAATTTGAAAATAGAGCTTACGAAGATTGTCGACCATTTAGGTGGACTGGATGATTCAGCGTGGTGCTGGCGTCCCAGATTTGTTTGAATTTTTTCAATTGGTTGAGAAATTACTCATTTGAATTGGAAGAATGCACGAACAATTATTTGAATTCGAATTGTATATTCTAATTAGAAGAATACGTAATTACTGGAATCATAACTTAAATGTAAGATAAATGATTAATTACTCGAATTATCCGAACTAAAGAATGTATGGGTATTTGCATGATTTACTTAAATTAAAAGAGTGTATGAGTAATTATTCTGATTATTCCAATCATGAATTCGAATTTAAGCATTTGAATTAGAAGAGTAGGTGAGTAACTGTTCTAATTATTTATTCGAATCAAAAAAGTGCATGAGTGAGTTGTTCGAATTATGCTTTCGAATTAAATGATTACTTAATTATTACAATTACGTTTTTAAATTTTAATATTCGAATTATGCGTTCGAATTAAATGATTTAAACATTAAAAGAGTATGTGATTGATTGATTATCGAATTCTATATTTCAATCAAAGGAGTACATGAGTAATGATTCGAATTATTTATTTGAGATGGAAAAAGAAACGAGTAATGGTTTGAATTATGTTTTAGAATTAAAGGAGTAGATGAGGTTTGATCTTTTGATTTATTCGAATTTATTAAAGGAGTATTTGGGTTATTATCCGGGCAATAATTTAAAAATAATTATTTGAATTTTAAGATTAATTGATTTATAAACCACTGACGTGATGCTGAAAGCCTGAAACTTCGATATGTTTGTTGTAATCGAAATGTTCAATTTCAGAGATTTTACAACTCCCCTAAATGTTCGAATTCTTAAAGTTCTGAATTGAAGTTGAATTATGAATGAAAAACCGGATAGCTTCCATTCTTATAATTAAGATAACAAAGGTAAGTGTTCCACAAAATCATTTTGGTGTTACTTAATTTTTAATTTATAGCTCTGTGGAAGAGATTTTTTTTAAAAAATGGACTTTACGCTTTGATTTAACTGTTAACAAGTTTATTTTATTTCAACAAATTTTATTCGTCGTATGTAAACGGGAAGGTACGATCGTTTCACCATTCACTTTTTCTTCATCTATGCCTATTTTTCCGTTATGACCACCCTCTTCTGTAAAGACATATTTTAGTTTCATTATTCATCGTTTGATATCGACAAATCATACGAATGCTCTGGCTTATCGCATCTTCTTTCTCCATATACTTCTTCACATCAGCGACTGGTAATGGAACTCACTTTTGTTTCAAATTTGCATTACAAGTATTCAGGTATCCTAATTGTAGCGCTAATGCCCAAGCATTATCTGGAAATTTTGAATTTTCAGACAAGATTACAATTATGTCAATTATGATCATTCATTTAATTCACGGTGAGGTTGTATTGGCCAGTATTTGAAATATAACTTTTAATAAGCCAAATTAACCATTTTGTGGGTAAAATGTGTTGATATACTTCCGAGAATTATTGATCGATTTTAGTGTGCAAAGCGAAATTACATGAAACCGAACCTCTAAACCTTGTTTTGTTACTAACCAATCTGCGTTAATAACTAGAGATTCATGTTTACTACGGTTATCACTACAGGCTTCCAATGTACAGTCCAAAATAGTATTGTGAAAGAACCTACCGTGGAAAATTGCGCACCCTCCGCTAACGATTGCTTCTTCTTCAAATGCTACAATGAGGTTGGTAAGTGTTTTCAATGATTTATTCATTAACTTTTGTCACATATATATGGCAACTATTTTTAGGATATAAATCTAGAAAAACTAGTAAGGAAAAAAAATTGTGACATATTATTGATGGCAATACTTGATTTCAGGAAGGAATGAAAGAACTTGTAATTCTCGCTTAGGATGGAATAAAGATTAATCATAATCTAATTTACATGTAATTAAGCTTAGCTTTAGTGTTTCCTTTAAATTGGAAAAGGAAGTCTGTTACGAGGCTGAAATAGTTATTCTAATTCTAACTTACAACTTTTTTATCTGTGAAGTAAGTGAAAGATTAATCATAGTTACGACAACTACATTCAAATAAGTAGCAGGCAGTTCGGCTAAAAACATAACTTTTATTCATTTTTTTTTTTATTTATTTTCTTTTAAATTAAAAAAAAAGTTGGTTACGAGAATCGAAATTGTAATTTGATTTTTTAAAATTATCTTACCGCTAATGAAATGAATGATGCTTTTAGACGAGACAAATACGAAAGGTTGCAACGACAATTTAAGTACTACATATAATTGCCGGGTATTAAGTGAGACCTGCATGGAGCGTGGAGGAAGAGCACAATGCGAAACATGTACAACTGATTTCTGCAATAGTAGTGCTAGTAGTTCGTTTACTACTATTATCACCATGGCAATATTTACAGTATTAGCTGCTTTTAATATTGTCGCATAATTATAACCATAGATTTAAATTAGGAAATTGGTACTTTGTGACTAATTTGTAATTTTGAACACTAAGAATGCATTAAGAATAATTCTATCCCTATGTTATATTTGCTGTTTCTTTCAAATTCTTGAAATATTGAAAATGAATTTTATTATGATTTCACTAATTATGTTTTCATAATCATTCATGTAAATTACTTCTAGTTTCAAAAAAATAAATAAATAAATCCTATTTTGTAGTTGCTTGTTTTACAATGATTTTGTTTGAATTAAATCAGTTTTATCAGCATTTTTTTTTTTTGTTTTTTTAAAATAGTCTAAGAATGGAAATGAATCTAAAGTCAATACATACATACATACATATATCATTAGATCAAATTTTTCGTCTGAAATGTCTGCCAATTAAAAGGTCTGACAATGCCGCTTACATGATCGTAATTATTCATGTAAATTTTTTAAATGATAATCTCTATCATTAATTTTTTTATCACTATTTTCTGATTAATGTATTCGGAATTTACGATAAACATACTGTTGAGGATTAAGAAATTTTTTTTTTTAATTGAATTTTTCAGCTTTTTGTTTTGCAACCTTCTCATCAGTTGAATTCGTTCTTTTTATCTTTGTATCACTACTCTTCAATATTTTCGTACAAACAAATAAAACATAAATGTTTGTTTAGGGTCATACCTAACAGATTCTTATGTGTTGTTAGCTTAACATGAATCACCATGAAAGTGATCGGAACATGATGATTGATCGGATGAGTAATGAATTACAGTCATATTTTTCTTCAACGATTTTAATAGGAATGATCAACCGTGTACGGTAGGTATTACCTAAGTCATATATCCACCGTATTTTCTGATACTTTCATGTTAAACACATCAGATATCAGATGATCCGTTTACAAGTGCTAAATAGTGATAAATGGTTGAGAGAAAATTATCGATCGTGTAAGTGAAGAGAAGGATCAAAATCGAAGTGAGCAATGAATGATAGCCTTTTTAAGCTTTTGATTAGCTTTTCACAAGTAAGCCCTTTTAGGCTTTTGATTAGCTTTTCACAGGTAAGCCCATAGTCTTCTTGGTATGTCGATCATATCATTGCCATAGAATACGTTGTATTTGACATATTTCTCTTGGATACATTCACAAAATTTTAAAGTTCTAGTGACGAATTATCACTTATCAATGTTGGAATGATACGACAATAAATCATACTACTGTAGTGATAAGAACTATCGTATCCCATTCCACTGATAATAATCATTTTCAGTTTCACATTTAAAGAATTCAATGCTTCATTTCAATTAAATATTCCATTTTCCAATGGCTTCCATTTATTATATTCGTCTATACTAAAAACACCGGTCAAAAAAATCATACATTAGCAAACAAGAAGTAACGTATCCATTCCACTTACAACAATAATTCCATCTATTTCAGTTCTAATCACAGAATTAGAGTTTCATTAAAGTTTATATTCCAATTTTCGAACAATTTCATCCATGATACTATTCATCAGTTGCAGTAGATCGATATTATCAGTCAATCGTTACATTTATCATTGTTTTCTGCCAAATTAATTTTGCATTAATTCAGTTCAAAATCCTTTTGAATACAATGCAATACAATGTATCGTATCCATTTTACTTCATTTCACCTCTCCTAATTTTCCATTTACGCATTTTACATTTGTATTAAAAATTTAATATTCTATTATTGAAGAATTTCATTGTATTTAGCAGTTCCAGTACATCGATATCGCAAAATTATCATTAAAAAATATTGCATAACATTTTTTTTTTACATTTATCATTTCTTATTTAATCAAATTTGTTTCTGCAATTCCTTCACTAAAAATTCTTCAATTCAATTTTCAAACAGAAAAAAATAAATTAAAATTTACAATTTTTTAATGCAAAATTATAAACTGCAATTGATACAAAAAAATTAAAGCAAATTAATTTTGCAAATATTACCAATAACAACAAGAACATTGAAAAATCACCAATGGAAATGTCAATCAGTATTATCACCGAAAAGCTTTACACACACACACACATACACACACACATACACATACACATACACACACACATACACATACACATACACATACATACATACATACATACATACATACATACATACATACATACACACATACAAATGAAGTACGAAAATTGAATTTACTGCAATTTTTTGTCCAACAACTGACATTTTGTCCGACACAAACATACATACATACATATATATATACACACATGTTTGGAAGCAGGAAATTAGCCAGATGAACAGATGGATAAATTGATGAAGATTTTGGATGATTTCCGCATAAAGGTTATAAAAAATGATCGGTTCCTTCTTTCTTTTTTTTTTTTTTTTTTGTCTTTTCTTTATCACTATCATACGATCATCAATTATC
>JABVXS010000880.1:0-21697 GCA_013365335.1 Madathamugadia hiepei | reverse complement strand
GGCTATAAATCTTTATTCATAAACATCGATTAATCACAATTCCAGTTGTTTATTGTTGGATCGAACTCTCTACCTCCTTCCTTGATCTCCTCGATCTCCTTTATCTCCTCTGTTTCCCTTTTGTCCTCGAGCTCCTCTATCGCCTTTTCGTCCTCGTTTACCTGCTGCTCCTTGAGGTTATCTGTCCAAGCACAATGCAATTCGCTATACATCACGCTACAGAACTGTTCACTCTACCATGTCCCAAGAAACCTAGGCCCACTACCGAAAGTTCGGATTCAATCGTTCTACTACAGTTTAATTTCATAGCAATTATCACGAATTTTTTTTCCCTTGAAAAATATATTCGGAGGATTCTCCTTATTGATTGATGATAAGAGATTTGTGTGTTTCAGAAGAGCTGTCTTCTGGATAAATGTATAGCAGGAATATAGAAGCCTTTTGTGAAAACAATAGGCGTGTTCTCCTTGTTGTATGCCCAGTTCGTTGAGTCCTTCTGCCTCTGATACTGGTGTGAAAACGATATTGTTCTTCTTTGTTTTGTATCCATGGTCTTCTTCCTTGGAGGTGTTACGAATATTCAACCGTACCGTTGAACTTCTTCGTAGAGACGAATATTCCACCTGGTGGAGTTTCTTCGTCTAATTCTCTTGAATAGGTACTGATACGATTGTGCGTATGAGTACTTCTGGCTACTTCCTTGTAGAGTTTACTGCTTCCACACGCTTGGGTGATTAAACCTTTATTGGGTAGAATAATAAACGATAAACGAGTTAGTAATACGAATACAGCAAATAAAGTGAGACAAGCCAAAGTAGTAGGAGTCAAAGTAGAAATGGTTGAGAAGGTCGACTGCAGTCCTAAATTGATTGAAAGTTAAGTGAACAACTATGAACAACAAGCAGTTATGGGGTTTTAATCCACTGTTTATATACACATTAATCCATTGTCGTGGGCCAATCAGATCAGAACGCATCGTACTTGACCGGATGGCGGGTAAAAGCAAATCATAAAGTCGACAGTGTGGCGCCTGGTAACCTTGACAGGAACACATCATATCTCCGACGTTGCGGCGCCAATATGACTCTTGTAGCTCTAGCTTCTCTATTGTAGCAACATTCCCGACTCGAGAGTAATGAAAGATGAAGAACCAACGCCAGTATTCGGTCACACCTTTATCTATCAGATAAACAAGTGTCAAAGGAGCTGGAATAAAACAATAAATTTGAGTAAGGTGATCAATTACTTTTAAAAATATTCATATAAGTATCACTGATGCTACTACATTTATTGTACAATTCAGAATCAATGAAATTTTTGACGTTCCAACATTAGAAATGACCTTTGACACGCTTTCAACAATCCACATTTTCTTCTGTTTACCATTTTAAAAAGTCATAATGAATTGAAAAGCGTGAAGAGTTCCAGATGTTCAGGTGTTAGAACTTTGATGTTTGATGCAAATTAGGCGTACCCACTGATGATACAGTTTTTTAAGAGTGCCAACAGTGATTTCGGAAAAGGCGCCTCAAATTTCAATGATTTGAAAAAGAGGAAGATGAAACAGCGGAATTTCGAAACAAACAAATGATCTTTGAAAGCGACGACATTCTTCGCCGCATGAGTAATTATAAATGATATCAGCCGTTGATGTTCAACTGGATGATGAAAGTTTTAAACGAAATTTAAATGAATAGAAAGATATGAGCTCAATCGAGAAAGGAGGAGAGCGAAAGATATAAACCAAGATTTCATTTTGGTGTGCCGCAAAGGATAAGGAAAGTGGTTGATAACTGCAAAACTATGCTAATTAACCGCGACGTCCAAGACAAACAAAAATCATCAGAACTCCTTCTCCAATCCCGAATATTCGTTGGAAATCTAATTAATCTGAAGCGGTCCAATCATAAACTAAATATTTCTTCTTTCACCTTTGTACTTCGTTCAGCATTTTTCCACACATATCGTTGCTCTCGAAGGTAAGCCATGAGTGAAGGAAATAATTGTTGGCTAATAAATATTAATTAGTCAAAGTATGAGGAACAATATTGAAGTGGACAGGAGGCGGTTCTAACATGGATATTAGACAAAAAATAAGAAATAAACAAATGAAGAAGCGAAAAAACACTGCAAATGGATTGCCATCAAACTTGCCAGTCCTCTTCCGTACAGGTGTGGCAAAGGTTTATTATGTGTCTCTCTGACTAGTGAAACCCCAATCCACGGTAATGTTGGATTCGAAGTCAGTGGTTGTTGTTCGATTAGCTTGTCGTTCGATCAACTTGTCACTCCATTTCTACGCTACACCGATAATTTCAATGGCTACCTTTGCGGGTTCTTCAGCTGAAATTATCATTGTCAAAATCACGGAATAATCGTTATATCAGGGCTCTGTGTTGTTTTACTTTAACTTCAAACGAACTTACCGTACTGCAATTATTGTCAATTTGGAGAATGACAACGACGAAGAAGAATTCAATTGAACACATTTCGAGAAGTTGCCCTTGTCAATTCTAAATAAATTATTCAAATTTAATAATTGCTCGATGTTTGTAGGACGGAGAATTTGATCTGCTTGATGGATTTCCAATCAGAATTGCAAATCATTTGTTCATGGCAAAATCAACAAGTCATTACAAAACAAAGTTCAAGCTAATTGCTTAGCAAAGAGTTCAAAAAGTTTTAAAAAATTCATGTTAATCAGAAAGAACTGCTATCTTCATGATTGTTGTAATAAAATCCCAGGACTTTGAAATTTTTTGCAGAGGTAAGTGAAGTAGAAAGTGCAATGAAGTTTAAGCATTTTCAGATTTCAGTTACCTTCCACGTGAATGTGGCATACCATGAACGTCAAGAATCCACGTCAACGTTTACTAATATAACGAAAACCACCTGCTAAGTGTATCTAGCTAATGCTATTTCGACGAATTTGTCATTTAATGCAGGTCAATTCTTCGTTGCAGTAAAAGATTTCACTTTAGCCTGCGAGTGACCAATGTGATCCGGAAGTCGGAAACACTGAGTTCGAGTTTCTGCTGACTTCTTCATCCACTGGTACGTCACGGAGATAAATTCAAGCAAATTCTTGCGAAATCATTTTTATTTCATTCAAATGCTATTTATGAGGAATGATGAGAATCGGTTAGGCGACGATGTTCGTGAGAAACTGAAAAAGTTTCTGCTAATGCATTGGGTCCAAAGCGACACAAACTTAAGAAGAATAAGTGTGAGAATTAGTCATGTCATTTGTTCGAATTATTCGTTGCTCCTCACAGTACTAACAGCCGAGTAACAGTCATGACCTTTGGAGAAGAAACCACTTATCTGAATCAATAATTTTCGATGTCACTTTGTTCTTTAATAAGAACGAAAACTTTTTCGAATCGGAGCTCGATAACGATGGTTGCATTGAAGGAGTGCAATATGCAGAGAGTTATTTCTTGGTGGAGGAGATGGCGAAACCTATGTTTGATTTCCCAAAAGATTGAAATTTAATGAATTTAAATACAAAAATATAAGTAGGAAAGCGAATTGATCCATTTGTCATACTATTTGATTGATCGGAATGAAAGCCGTTATTCTTATTTCGAGAATTTGGTTGAAATTCTTCCTCAATGAGAGAGTTCGAGAGTTTTACCGTACATTCACTGATGCTTTTGAGAAAATTCCGGCTCCGTTCTGAAGTGCCAGGTATTCCATTTGATGACATCCGCCCTTTCACTTCGCAAAACTGATATTTATCCTATTAAAACGACACTGTGTCACCTTTAATTATCTCTCATGAAATTATCGGAAGCGATTGATATCGTATTGTCAAGAAGTTTTCTAAGCACAAAGGAAATTCAACAATGCCAATACATGGCGAATGTGGACGAACCACTGAAGTGTAGCCATGGAAACGATCAAATCACAACTTTTCACTGTCAGTAATCCAGGCTCATGAGTATTTTGTCTTCCGGAAAAGCTAATCGGTGAGATGGAACAAGAATCATGCTAGACATATGGTCGCTAGCTCGGGAGCAACACTTAGAGGAGTGCCGGAAACGAACTGAACGCCAGTCGGATGCTACTTCACCTTATACCGGTCCTCTTTGCTTTTTTGATCAAACACCGGCGATGATTCAAATTGATAGTTACAATTTCTCCTGAATGCCAATAGCAATGAGAATGAACTACCTGGTACCTTGGATACTGTAGCAAGACATCTGATATGTGATGGTTATCAATCTCTTTGGTAATCAATAAATTAATTGATGACTAGTGCATTGGTATTTTGTCACTTCAGAAACTTTTTGTTTTTCAGGTTACGACGTGCAGAGCAGCAATAGCCACTTGGTTATTTGTGGTAGTAAAAATTGTGTTCGTGAATCAGCATGTTTATAGTATTTGCTTGATTAGTTAGAATTTTTGTTAGTAAATTCATTTAAAACATAAATGTGTGAGGCTGAATTTGTTAGGAAAGAGAAGAGTGCAACTCTATTGTTTGTAGCGAATGAGAATTTACTTCGCATTTTAGGATTCGTATAATTATCATAATTAGCTTGGAGTTCATTTTATAAAATTAGATTTGGGTGTTACTTGGCGGAAGGTATGCAAAACTCGTGCAGCAATAGCATGACAAAGTTGCAGTACTTCTAGGCTTCATTTTTTCTTCTCTTGCTTTCGGTAGCAAACATTAATTTAATATAAAGGGTGACGATGGCTTACAGGGAAAGACATCAATGGTGCTGAGATTCCTGAACCGAAATGAAGAAGCCAAATCAACGATTGCACTGGAGTACACGTATGGACGACGGAATCGCGGTAAGGTAGGTTACAAGTTTTTCCGTCCGGTTGTATGGCAGCATGAATGTGTGTTAAGGGAGATTCTCTGGAACTTAAATTCTTTGTCTGCAACTTGACATTCAAGCTATTCTGAAACCTGAAAATCAAGCGAAAATATTAAAAAATTTTTAATGTTAGTAGTGAAATAATAATGTTAATAGAATTAGGCCACCCTCTTTCCTAGTAATTAATCTTAGTAGAAAATTTGAAAAAGTTTCAGGTGAAAGATGTCGCACACATATGGGAACTGGGAGGAGGTACCAACCTCAGCAATCTCTTGCAAATACCACTGTCCGGCAATCGCATAGAGTTAGACGAAGGATTTTCTGAGATTGTTTTTTATTGTTGATTGGGTGGAAATTAATTTCGATGCTTTTCCACAGTCTTTCTTGATCGATAATTTCCGTACGATCACGATGATGTCTCCAAGTGTCATCCAAACAATTACTTAATTTGAGAATTTCCCACTGATATTTCTATTGTTGTTATTGAAGTTTCAGGAGCAGTTGTCTAATGATTGTGATCGACTTGACGACACCTTCCAACTTGTGGGATTTATTCCACACCTTAGTGAACAATGCTCGTAAAGTAGTAGACAATGCCATGGAACAGTTCTCCAAGCGATCGTGCGATAGTTATCAAGCATTTCTGATTGATCGGAATTCAGCTTTCAAAGCTCACAAGGTGCGCATTGGAATTCTTTTCAAAGTTTCTCTTCGTTTTCTCAGATTGTTCGTTAGATTTTGCACAGAATGATCTGCCCGAATACACTCTTTGGGTTGATCTCAGATGAACCATTATGCCGTATTGTGCAGATTGAACTTCAAAGCGTCTGCTTGAATATTATTGGTCAACCAAAGAAGTTTAAAGTAAAATATTTAGATTGGCAATATTGCACTGAAAAAGTAGATTAGTTAAAAAAAAAAACTGAGCTGAAAGCACAGGTATTCGAAAAAATTTTAGGACGCGGAATATATCAGTGCATTCCCAATATCACTAATTCTGCTCGGTGCAAAATACGACGAATTTCAGGTTGATATTGCCATCATAAAGCCCAAATTATTTTTTGCTGAAATAGGAATTAATTTAAAAATTTCCGGACACTAGAAAAAGTTTTCGGTCTTCTATCGACTGAAACAAGTGCGTGTTAATAAGCAGTTATATAGGGCATGAAAAGGATTTAACTTCGGTGCTATTGCTAGGATCTAAGAAAACAGATTTTTTCCGGTGAAATACGGTGAATTTCAGTTTGTTATTGTTCATAAACCATTAAATGAGATGATGATGGGATAGATGCCATTTGTTATTTCTAGAAATCAATGAGATGCTTTCAGGATTTCGAGCCTGAACAACGCAAGAATATCTGCAAATTTCTGCGTTTCATGGCGCATACGAATGGAGCCACTCTTGCGGTCAGTTATATTCACTTCATTTCATTATTCACTCCACACTTCCTCTCTTTTAATCCATTTTTATTAAGAAAGAGCTTCATGTCACACTCTGATTTTGCTAACCATAGTTAATCAGTTCGCAACTTATTGAAATAATTTTTGATCGCTTGATATGTGTCATACAGATGTCGAGCAACAGAATGGAAAATTTGATGACCAAAACTCGAGTTCTCATCAACAGTGTTGTCTTCGGTACCACGGCTTCAAGAACGATTAGCACTGACCACAACAAACCACTAGCAATCCCTTACGGCACCGACTCTTTAATGGTTCACTTTCATTTCGACTTTTCAACTAAGAATGAAAATGTGAATTGACATGGAATGAAAAATAAGATGTTTATTGGAATATTAGGTTCATGCAGATATTGAGAGATTCAGGATATCGGTGCTCCTCCTCGGATCAGCTCGTCGCTCTCTCTAGTTGGGGCAACGAATCCTCAGGACTTATGGCACGAAGCATTTCTGGATCTTTTCCCAGCCAAAGTGAGCAAATTGTTGGTTCCTTCAACATTTTAATTGATGCAGGAAGAGCTACTGATAGATTATTCTCTGTGTAAGCGATATTCTTTGAGGAGATGCAAGTTGAAAGAGAAGATAACTCATCCGAGAATGAGCAGCACAGAGAACCGGAAATTGACGATTTGATTGAACAACGCACAAGGGTATGGTACTTCTCCCTTGTAATTATACATGGTTTCCAGGTGATAATTAGTGTTTAGGAACTTGAACGATACATGCGACATAAAAAGGATCGAGCAGCACTGGGAAGCAGAGCAGAACAAAGTGCATTGATGTAGCATTTGTGTCGAATCAACAGTGTATTGAAAAGAAGAAATGGAAATCTTCAAAGCGTGAAATTGAAAATTTGAGCAGCTTTTTCAATAAACAATAATATTCCAAATTCTATTCAAATTTCTGTCAACACATTTCCTTCTTTAACGGTTGTCCCACGTGCTTGTAAGTCCCCTGTTGTAAAGCGTCGTCTGCACGTCACAGTTCTGCGCTTCGTCCATAAGCCAGAAACCCTTGCTGATCATGATTCGTATATACCAGATCTTGAGTACGCCATAGCATTCATGCGATTGCGACTAGATCTGCCCGACCGCTAAGGTCTGTCATCAGGAACCGACCGCTTACGATCGACACAAATATAGCAATACAAATATAAAATTTCTGCGAACAAATATCAAATGAAAGCTCTAATCAAGACAGATCACAAGGAACAGGAGACAACAAAGGAAAATAGTGCGCCTGAGGGAACGATAAGTTATCGTAATGGCACATATTTATCCAACAGTAAGAAATTTCTTTTCATTGCTATGGTATAGTTCAGCAAGGAACTTACGTGGCTTGTTATACTGTAGGAATGGATCACTGCAATGCAATCACGCGTCGGTTGAGAGCTTATTTGTCAAGCAAATAAACGGTGAGTATGATGAGTATGATAAAAGCTTCAGTGTTCTTAATTTTGGAAATAACTTATTATCCAGAAGATTCCAAGCTTTTTGTGTCAAACAATCTTTGCGCCAATCCTTGTTTGTCAGCTCATTGGTGCCCTTCAGCCTGTGGCATCACGTGAGAATAGACGTGTACTTGATTACCTCCATTCTTCTACCTACCGTATTCCACTGTTAGGTGTTCTGTACAAGCCTGTTCATCATTATGCTTATTTTATGACCAAGGTCAAAGTGCATAATTTGAGGTTCATCTATTGAGTTCGAGGACTCTCCAGTTCTTTTGCGACAAATTGAAAAAAATGAAAAAATCGTTCAGAGGACAAGATTCTGAATAAATTTTAGGCTAATAACTTTCATTTTTTCGTAGGTTTTCCACAATAAAGTAACTTGTTTTGGGGGAACGAGAAATTCGTCGATTTATTATTGAATGTGTGGCCAAATCAACCGAAAAATTATATCCTCAAACTTGGGTAATCAAAACTTGTCACAAAAATCAACGTGGCTATCAATAAGTGTAATGCACAAGCTATCACGAACGTCATGTAGCGTTTCGAAAAATTTTTGAGAAGTACGAAATTAAAATTTTAATGAAAAATGAAATTTGAAAATGACTTAAAAATGAAACAGTGCAAAGAGACAAACAACAACAGCAACACTTGCAATCGCTTCGCATGTCACCTTGTCCTGCTTTGGCTTCGTGGATGATGATTTGAGAGATTTCACACAGATTGAATGAATCCATTAAGTCTGTCGAGTGATCCCTTTGGAAGCACAGCTCGGAGGTATCACCTTAGCAAGCTTGGATGGTGACAGCAGAAACCTCAGGCTGCAGGTTTTTCAGGTAGGGTGTATTTTTATTCGATGATGGCAAATCGAGCTACAGTGATTGCCTTGGAAGAAGCTACCCTACCGTGAACAAATTTGCCTAACCTGTCTGGCATGAAGGCTTAGTCGGAGAAAAACGCTGTCGCCAGAGTAGTTCAGTACGTGCTCCCGATATTCATGAAATGAATGATCAACAGTAAAAGTGAAACTCTGTCGAGATAAACCCCATTAGGGATATCGTCATCGGAACTATGAATATTGATATTGATAAAACAAACATTTACGTTTATTTTTATATTTCATCGAACGCAAGTTCATTTACTGGTAACAATCGGAACGTCGTGTGTGATGGTATTTGCAATTACGTCATAACGATAAATCCAAACAAAGTGCCGTGATAAACTTTCCCACAAAATTATAATTTTGTAAATTGGTATTTTTCCAACTCTACACGAAAACAGTATGGAAAAAGATAACCTAGAAGGACCGGGTAAGCATAATATGAACGCATAACCGTGTCAGAGAATAGAGCATTTGAATGTTCATTCAAGCTTGAATCAATTACAATTTTTTCAGATGTTTCGCTTTTTGTCGTTCTATAATCTGCAAAAATTTCACACATGTAAAATGCGAACCTTTCCGTAATTTTCTTTTGCAAGAATTGACATTGAAATTTTGAAAGGAAAACTTTCACTTTCAATTGGGCAATAATTCATAACAATTTTTATTGTCGCATTAAAAATTACCTCTTGTGGAACAACTTTCATATCGTAAGCCAATCCAAGGAAAAACAATATATCAATGAATAATTTTGTGACATTGAAGTGAAGGACATATTCGGATGTGCGATAATCTTGCGGGAAAGTATGATGATAGTTATGACCACCTTCACCCATTGCTGTTACTGCTAACTGAAAGTATTTTATATTGAATGCAAGAAATTACCACAGCACTGCTAGTTTTCATTCATCAAAACGATCGAGAGAAAAGCCATCATTTTTCTGATGGTAAAATACAACAGAATGAATCCTTTCTGCTAGGTTGCTTTGAAATCAGATGAGGGATATCTTATGATCAAAGGAGACGATCCGAATGAAGCTTGCTAGGTTACCGGCATCCTTCTCTGTAGAAAGGTTCCGTACGACAATTATGATCAATTTTAGTAAAGGTGTTAGGACGTGAAGAAGTGATGGATGCTCAACTTTAAACTAACCCATAAGGATTCAACAGGAGTTATATTTGGATTGTACGGCCTGAAGCCATATTTGTGGGCCATCGAATTAATTAACCATGTACCGTGAAGAGTGGCGCAATATCTGAAATTTAAGTAATTGTTATTAAAAAGAAAAAAAAAACATAAATTAGTGGAAATTTTCAGATTTTTTAGGAAGCGAAAACCTACCTTAGTAATGTGCACGTATAAACGGCAACCATAAACGATTCGCCCCAGAAAATCATCGGCACAAAGGTTGGTACAATAAACCAGGCCAGTAATACTGTCTTTAAATAATGCCTAAAGTTAAAAGGTTAGCAAGTTGAAGTTGCAGTAACAAAAAAGGAAACTACAATAATGAAGCTGTGCGACAGCAACATTGCCGATAGCTATTAAGAGGTTGACAATTCACTCCTGAAGTACAGACGCATGGAAATAACAGAACCTTCTCTGAAATGCAAGAACAGGATCATTACATAAATCACTCAGATCTAGTTGAGCACCTTTCCTTTTCACTTCCGGATGTTTCCGAACCATCAACCATCCCATATGAGCGAAAAACATTCCTCTGTAATTTGATATACGAAAAGAATTGAAGTAAACTGAACAATCAAAAATAATTCTACGTCTCCAGCACTTATGTGTCTCACTGACTGCTTCATTTGCTTTCGCGACGCTTTATTTTAGTGGTGCTTTTCCTTTTTCATAAATACCTTAACAACGAGTGCTTTTTTCTTTTCTTAAGTTAACTGGCTCATTTTTTCGTACTTGATTGTCAACAGTTCAAATTAAGGACCAGCAATACCATTACAGCTAAACTAGCAATACAGTTTACTTTACTTCTAAAATGATTTATTCCAATTGAATTTGTAACTCACCTGGTGGTATTATGTGGATCGGCATCCGTATCTGTCCATTTATGATGACAGCGATGATCTCGCGCCCATTCAATTACGTCGTTCTGAAATTTTCTGATCACATAGTATGATCAAAAAAATATGCAAAAATTGCTGGAAATGTCAGGGACAATTTAGAATTTTGAACAATGCTCGGATATTTAACAAAGAAAGCCTGACCTGAAAAGCCATACTATTGCAAAACATCAAAAAGAGCCGAGCAGGCCATCTGGCCTTGTAACTTCGATGTGCCCAAAGACGATGTGCACCAGCAGTGATACCCATAACGCCCATCAGCCAACATGCACAGTCTAAACAACCACTCTCAGAAATATCTCTGATAAAAGAAAGCTGACTTATCTGTGAAGTGAAAGAAAATATTGAAGTAACGAGTAAGTATCCCAAATTAAGCTTAATTTACGAAAAAACTGTACAACTTACACCAAAGTAAGGTCGGCCATTTAGCAAGAAAAATAAATTGATAAAGACCGACTACTGATGCCAGATGAAGAGCGGCGAAAAGCGCTGCGTTCCTCCAAACGATCTTCGCTTCGAATTTAACCTGCAATCGAACAATCAGAAACTGTGTGCTAAGAATACAAAGGTTAATAATACCTTACCAAGGCAGAACATCCCTCTTCATTTCAAGCTCTTTAACCACAGGTTACCTATGTGCTTTGCTTATTTTACCTCACTGTCTAAAACAGCGATAAACAAATTTTAATATAATAATATCAGGAGTATTTGCGCGTTACCTACACTTGTTAGTCTATCGCGGAGATGCGGAACCCATTCTGAAGGAATTCTTTATTCATAACAGAAAACTCTTTTTCTGCTCTACCTTTTTTCCGTCACCCTTAAAAATTTCTATTCTTGATGCTTTATTTTTCAAATTATCATGATTCAAAAATTCATATAAAAGTATTGTTCACTGAAGAGTTCTTCTCTGTGATTCATTTTCAAAAACCAAAAGTTTATCTGTGACCTTTGACAAACTCAAAGAGGATAATGGCGCTTAATGAAGGAATGGGACAGTATAATAAGGAATAATCAGTAGACAAATCAATTGTGCGGAATGGAACGATGAGAGGGTACTTGCTACTCCCACCTGTCTACCAATTTCACCGTTCAAATGTTTGTTCGTCCATACATTCCTTCATTGGACCGGAGTAGATGACACTTCACGAACGCAGATGAAAGGACAACGAGAACGAAGAGGTTCACCTGTCCGGAATGTTCACTGATCTCTTTAATTTCTGTTGGATTAATGGACAGAAACTGTTCTTGGATGACTTTCATCGTCTCCACGTCCACCTCGTCCATACAATCGCCATCGCTAGTAGCACCTGTCACAGCAGTTTCTCTCTCCGATACCATCTTCAGTGCGACAATACCGAAAGCTTTAGTACCTTCAAGTACTGCATCTATTTACTTATTCAAAGAGAACACCTCATAGGACAGGCCAGTCATGCAGCACAGGCGTTGCAACGCACCGCTCATGCAGCGCACTTTCACATCCTACAGAAAGGCGATTTGCAACGGACTACACGTCATACAGAACAGCAGTGTGCAACGTTCTAACACGTCATTAGAGCACATTGTTGACATTCGAAAATTCACTGATGGAAATGTGACACACAGAGATAGACCGTTACTTGTATTACTTACGTCGTTGGAAATGAATATTGTTCGAGTATGTTATAACAGTGATTAATTTGAAAACTCGAATAATCACGTGTCACCAATTAAAGAAAGTTAATTAGTTCTGAACAGACTCGGACATCATGACCTTTTCAGATCTATTTCAGACCTTCGAACTTTTTGATAACTTTACGTCTTAACCACAGTTTCACGCCCAAACCTCTTTATCAAATTTAGGCTCTATCTGTCGAGCAATTTCAGGCGTTAACCTTTTAAAAATGGTCTTAAAAGACTGGCATGCAAGAAATGGCGAAATCATTAATATGATTAAGCTGAATACCGCAAAAACAAGCAATAATTTCAATACAAACAACTAAAAAATAGTGAAATTAGAAAAGGTCAAAGATCACCATGCTGATATGATCATAGTTTTCAGAAAAGAATTTCAAGGAAAAACCTGCAATAATGAAATGAAATGAAGAAGGTATGTTGCAGAGAGTAACAGAGAAGTGATTTTATAGAGTCTGACGACAGGCACTATTTTGTAATCTTTGGTTTCACTTCAATGACGGAAGTGTTAGGATAAAGTTGATTGGAAGGGTGGAAGGTTGGGAGGGACGGGCCGACGATCGCGTCACTGACGACCGAGAGAGATGGTGAGGTGGCGGTGGAGATGGCGACGGCGTTGGTGGTGGCGGTGCTGTTGTGACAACAATCACTCTCTACGACGTTTATGGTACCCACTCGTGGAGGCAAGTCGTCATATTGACCATCTGTCTAATTTCGTTTAACTGTCTGCCTGTAGACCTCTTTATACGTTTTGCCAGATATCACAACTTTTTCTTCTTTTCTTTTTTTCGACTAATTTAACCTCAAACCTGAATGCTTGGCCTAAAAGTTATTGGAGTACTGCAGCATTACTCTTCGTTATGGTCTGAAACAGATACCTTGATAAGGTCAATCATCATTGTTCGATTAGGTTAAGTCGACAGGTCACAATCTAATGTGGTACTTTTTCTCGCCGGTTAGGATCATTGATCTGCCAGTAATGTCATCGTGTAGTTGAGACATCGATAAGCATTTTGATATGTTCATTGATTGGATCGATAAAACTTATTGCTCTTATTGATAACATTGGAAAAACTTTTCTACGTAAAATTCAATTAAATCATTGATGTGACTAGTTGCGTCTAATTAACAGTAACACGAAAATTTGTCCTTTTTTTCACAACTCATAGAAGCGCTTTCATTCCCGAACTTTAACATACAGCTGTTATTCTAGAAACGTATCAAACGTAGGTCTCAGTCTTAAGCCTTAGCCAAGTATGACTTGGCGCTGATCAATTACTTCTCTTCATTTACTAAAAAAAAAATTGTTTGCACGACGACATTTACACAAGGACAAAATTGTAGGAGGAATTCTTAGAATTTTTATTCTATTCAACAATGACAATGATGAATGTCTTTTTTCAATAACCAATAACTTGAAAGTGAAAAGCAAAATATCTTTAAAAGCTCTTGCTAATTAACAATATTAATTACAAGATGTTAATCATTTGATGCTTTCGTAGTTACTTTTCCAATTTCACACAATTATTTCATTTTGTTGTTCGGGAAAAAAATTATTTTTGAAAGTTAGTATTCCATCAATTCAAACAGTTTTGCTTTTAGCGGTAAATTTAAAACAAAGCTAGAAAAATAGAAAGTTCAACAATGAAATATGCAAATATAACAATGAAAAAGATGTACGAAATGGATTTTTAGTCTTTTAAAAGTATCAAAAGAGAATAATTGAACCCATTGAATACTCTGTGAAAAGAAACAAATATATTTGTGGCCAGGAAAAAGTTCAGAAACTTGGCTAGGATTTCTTAGATCTAGAAGGACAAAGAAATTAATTTGGGTCGAATTAACGCTCTCTGGACTGGAACACACTTACATGTGCTGTATTATAATAAGAGACTGTAGTTTAGCTACTACGAATTTGTTGCTTTTAAAAAACTTCCTGGTCCTACAAAAAGGGTTTCGGTCCTTTTCTGGACACAAAAACGCATATGTGATGTATTTAATCAACAGTTCTATTTGTGGCCTTAAAAACATCCAAAAATTAGACTTAATTTCGTGGGATCTACAAAGTTGGACAGAATAATTTGGGTCCAATGAATGTTCAGTGGGCAAAGAATGTCAAAAATTGAAATGGAATAGGGCGAAAGCAATGCCTACGAGCATTGAATGAAGTTTCATCCCACTGTTAAGTGCAACGTAGTGAAAAAATGGAAGTGTAGGATGGAAACTTAGGAATTATCAGGAACATTTCGGTCATTGCTGATAAAATGATCATCAATATCATTTATTTGTTCAGGTTCTGTCGAAATCCTATTGCACGGTGGTGTTACTGTAACCAAATTATCAGTGAAAAGATTCTCATCTTCAAGAGCCTAAAAAATACTTTGAAAATAAACATTTTCCCAAGAAATGAGAAAAAGTTTGCGATAAGATAATAATGATAACTGATATGTGATAACTGATAAGTGTTGAATCATTACAGTGATTGGAGGGAGTCATAAAAGTGGAAGAGAAGAAGACTGATCAATTAAGAATTGATTCATCAGTTATTTTGATTATTTTCTTTGGGAAAAAACCTTCCTTTTTTTTCGTCACCTAAAAAATTGAACTTGCCTGAAGCATTTGTAGTTTCTGCGCCAATTTCTCATTGAAAACATTTCGACAATTAGGCGAAAGTTTATCCATCAAATCGTACAATGTATCGTAGTAAACTGTGAAAAGACCCAAACGAGTGTAGTCACCTTGCATGCAATCATGTCGCAACGATGTGACACGCCAACCTTTTAATGTCAACTCTAAGCAGTATGGTTGACCTGGAAAAAGATCAGTTATTACAAGTAAAGAATGCCAGAAATTTTTCGTTAGCCGAATAATAATCCTAAAAAAAGATTTGCTTTTAAGGAAAATTGGCTCAAATATCTGATAATCTCCAGGGAAATTTTTACTAAGAAATGTTAGGCAGCACATTTTTCAAAAGTATGAATATCTTCCAACCTTCAGCAGTGGTAACATTGACAAAAATTAAATCCGGCGTGCGTGGGAGAATTTCAGAAACGGAAATTGTTGCCACTGAGAACGACAGTTCATGAACAGCAGCAACAGCTTCAAGTTCAAGCGATGAGTCACCACGTGATTGTGGATTTGTCCCATGCAAACTTCGATTTATTGTTGACACTCTTGTCAGTGAAGGAAATGAACTGAAAATGAGTAAATGTAAAGAGAAAAAACCAAAAAGAACAATTTATGGAACTCGAATTACTCAAGGACTGTCACATGATCACCACCAGTTCCGTACTCTCAAACTTTAACTCTCCTAATCTGTCACTGCTCAAAAAACAACTGGATTTCAAATTAGAAAATTAAAAATTTCTAGATGAATTGGTCATTTTGATAAAAATACAACTGTAACAGATTTCATGGCTTCTCAGCTATTTGTTAAATGTGAAAATTTCAGTGAAACAGATGAAGCTCATAATTAAGATATCCGGTAGGCTATCATGATTTGTGGTGAAAGAAACATCAGAATGAATGAGTAAATTATACGAATGACGATATAAAAAGATTTATTTAACCTTTGAATTTCCTATGAAATTAAAGTGGAAACGGAAATACCCATAAAGTTTTTTTCGAACAAAGTTCTATTGAAATTAGGAATAAATTTAGGATGAACAAACTGAGTAAAAATATATAAACTTGGACACGTACTTTGATTAATTAATTCATGGATTTTTAAATTTCGAAACAAAATACCCCAGTCCTTGCAAAAAACCTTGATCTCACCCTCACTCTAATATCAGAAAGTGTGAACTTCCAAGATTAATTGCTTTATTCCTTCAACAAGTACACAATTTCACGACTACTGAATGTTTTCTTTCATAAATTTGAAATAAGTTTCACATGTAGGTCAACTGCAGGAACAAATTTGAAATTCTTTTCGATCAATTAATGTGTTTCAAATGAACCAAAGAACCAAGGGACCAGGTAGTTCACAAGGTCCTTTCGGTGAAATAGATAGACAGAGAGTTGGTGGTTGAAACGGATAATCCCGTAAAGCAGAAAAAGGTATATTTGATAGTTCGTAGAGTGGGAGAGATTTTTCATGTGAAATGATTTCTGGACATGAAGTTCTACCGCATTTCCTGGAAGAGGAAAATCTTGAGAGTAGGAAGAGAAACAGTAAAGGATAAGGCTCACATCATTAATATATTGTGATCTTTATTGCGCGTTGAGTAACCGAAAGTAGTAATATCACTGTAACGGATTTGACTAAGGAAATCGCTCTATTACCGAAGTGTCGGAATCACTTTGAAAAATTAATTTTCGATGGGTCTGGAAAATTTATCACTTCAGATAATCTCGGGACAATACGCTCCATAGTTTTGTACTGTATATTTCACTATCACTATCAACAACGACTTCATACATAAGTATAGCTCTAGATTTCTTCTTCGATCAATTGTTATGAAGTAAGTCAGAAAGTAATGAAACAAGAGAGTGGCACTAAGAACGATGAAAAGGACGCTGATATATTTATCATATGGTGGAACTATCACCTGCACGGTTAATCTGCTTCCAAAATTGGTCATAGATGTAACGAGGAACTTCACGGGCACTCTATTCTACCCATTTTATGATTTCAAAATGGATAAAAAGAAAAACGAAGTAATGTAGTACGGAATTATAAACATAGCTCGAGGTCACTTTGGTTAACTACTGAGAGCTTAACTCAGAGACCTGTCACTGATATCATTGACTCGATCGCTGATGTAACTGATATAATTCATTCGATTATCACAATTACTGATATAATTTATTCGATCACTCACGTAACTGATAAAACTTATTCATTCGCAAAATGGAAATTAAAGAATAGCTTGCTTAGAAAGAGTTGATACCTGCGAGGCCATTAGTACTGAAGGGACAGTCTACCCAAACCTTGTAGGCTGAGGATTCAAAGTCATCACACGAGGTTGCTAGGCTCTGGGAGACGAACCTCTCACGTTATGAGTGGGACAGTTCTACCTACGCTTAGTGAACTCATTCAACGCGGATGAAATTCTCAAATTTACAATTTCATGAAGCTAAGTCACGACGACGAGAACGATGAAAACTGAACGATGATGATGTACACTATGGACTACATGAGTGTTCGAGAATGGATAACAGTAAAACTATTTTAAATTTCAAAAAAAGACTTTTAAATTTGATCAGTGAAAAATTACAAACCCTTTTACGCTTCCATTTAAAGAATCAAGTACTGGTAAATTCTCCATTTCACCTAGCGGTGTATCACATGCCGAAAGAGATGTAACTGAAAAGAATTTATGAACTTATTAAATTAAATAAACTTTTTACTCTCTAGCTTCAAAATTCTTCAGAATTTGAATTGCCCACAAATGAGGTGTGGAAAAAGTAGCGAAGATTACATGCGTATGCATTTGAAATATTTAAGAAAAAAATACATAAGCATTTTAAAATAATCTGTTCGTTTAAGCCTTAGCACTTTCAACAATAAATGGACTTACCACAAGCGGAAAATTTACGAGGGATTCCTAAATCAACCGGTGAATTGGGTGGTGAAGTGCAACAGTGATCACGATTATTCATCATTTCCTGATAATATTTAGTTGCTTGTCCCCAACGTTCCGATCTGTAACATGATTCTTCACATGGATTATTCAAACATAAACAGTTCAGACACAAAAGAAGCCAGAAAAATAAAATGAATTTATGGCCTATTCCGACAGTGCACGAAGTTCAGGATATGGCATGAGCCTCATCATAATTCTAGAAGGACCTAATCCAACTGAAGTTGCTCCAAACTTGACGTAACTCAATCATACCATCTTAATTAGTTGAAACTAATCAGTTGAAATGCACTTACTGAAACGAGAACATTGTACAAATATAATAACTGATAATAATTTTTACTTTTAGCTACTTTTTTAATTTGGAACAATAATTTTCCCTCTTTTATCATAAAAACAACGACAACAACATATTTTATACAATTACAATGGATTAGTTGGAATAAATTAGTAGGACAATTAAAAGAAGACTAATTATACTTGGTTATCAATCGTCATCCGTGCATTACCCATAGTCCAGCGGGTAATCCGCATGTCGAGAGATTGATAAGACACACATAGAAGGGTTCAACCCCCAGATATGTTATCACCGACGACAGACCTTAGCGACGGGTCCGTCTGGCAAAAACAGTCGCATGAAGAATGAGATGCAACAGTTTCAAATATCTTGGCTCAACAATCTCCGACAATGGCCGTAAGAAAGAAAAATTGTACGCAATAAGAATAATTGCCACCTGGCCGAAATGGGCAAAAGGTACGATGGAAGTCACTTAAGATAAGAAGATAAAGTGATCGCCTTCAGTCCAATGGCTAATAAAAAGGGAAATGGAGCACAACAATTTGTATCTATGGAGCCGAACGGACGAAGACAAATGCTCCACTGTAGCGAGCCTTGCAACTTAGCGGGACAAACGCTAAGAAAAAAAATAAATTATTTAATTAATGTTTTTTTCAATGAGAATTTTGTTAAGTAAAGGGGTAACGAATGTTTTCATTGAAATAGTTAAAATTAATGCTCTAAAAGACTCACTTTATTTCCTGTTTTCTCATTGAAATGAACTTTATGCTTATCGTTCGTCTTTTTTTTATTTCATTTCATCCTTTATTTTAGATCATATTTTTTAAAAAATATTAAAATTTTTTTTCCCATTTTAAACTTTTTTTTAAGCGAAACGAAAATTGGAGATGCATTCATTTTATTTTGCTTCGCACAAACTTTTTGAATTTATTTAGAATTTAGGCTAGATTACTCATTCCACAGTACCCAGTGAACCTTAGGCTATTCATTTCACCGTTCCCAATGAATCTTAGATTGCTCAATCCAAATTTTCTGCACAAAGCAAACATGAAAATTTCATTCGTTTTCATTTTTATATTTTGATATGTATCTCGCATTACTGTACAAATTATACATATATGCATGCATTGAACGATGCGATTTTTTCTTTAAGGAAAGAAAGCATCATGTTGAAGTACGGTATACTGCTGATGTTAATTACGGTCGGTGCGTACTGTGACCTTCTGTCAGAAACTCGTGATTTCTTTTCAAAACAGTATACCGATGTCAAATCACTTTTTGCAAAAGATGAAAAAGTTAGTTTCCCGTTTTTTTCTCCTTTTCTTCCTTTCTCTCTTTGTTTGTCTTATTTATCTCTTTTCTTTTCAGTTTGAAATAAGAAGAAAAAAAAAAACAAATTTAGCCATCGAAAATGATGGAAAAGGATTCAACTATTGACAACGTTACTTTACAAAGTATTGGAAGTTTTTTGAAATGAAACATTTAAAAATGTAAGGGAGATTTGTGTCAAATATGAGGAAGTTTACAGAAGGTTTCTTAGATCAATATTATCATTGCTACTGATATGATCAAGGTATATTAGGTGATTCATCAGAACTTTTTAAGCAACTAAAAGACAACGTGGATCGAGTGAAGAATTTACTGGGGACATTTCAAGATAAAATGGCAATATTTAAAACATTTGCTAACGATGATCAAAAGGCTACCCTGAACAAAATTGGTGGTTTTGTATCGGCAATCAATGATTTTCAAAAGAATGTAAGTTTTTTGAAAAAAAGAAAATTACCAATTAAAAGTTCTAAAATTAATAGCTTTTTGAAAAACTAATAAATATTTTGGGAATAAATTCTTCATAAAAGAAATTTCAAACATAAATTTGGAGGAAAATAAATAAAGAAAGAAATGTCACCCTTATATAATCGTAAAGTATGCTGTACAAACTTCTTTTTTTAATCTCATTTCTCTAAGAAGATCGAACTTCTTCCCAGATTTACCCTTTAGAAGAAGGCATCTGCTTTTAAGTTCTCATGACTGCAACATCGCTTAAATATAAAAAAATTCTCTCGAAAAAAGAAAAAAGTTTGGCAATATTTCAAAAATCCTACCGACCACTCTGCTCGTATCAATTATCAGGTAGCAATAGTTCAATGAAAAAAAAAATTCTTATACTTTGATAAGATTTGAATTGGATACTGTATCATTTCTAGTTAGCCATCCTTTCAAGTGTTTTTGATACGTCATTTGGCAGTAAGCCTTTTAACAACCTTTCAAATCACCGTAATCATCCTCTGTGCTGTTGCGCAACACTGCCAATATGATGAATAATGTTCATTACCACACCTCTAGAACAATTCTCGACTTCATTACTAAATGAGTGACAATTTCTGATGGAAAAAAAATGTGAAGAATTTTCCTCGCCTCACCTTTTTCTTCGAAATCGCAAATTGCAGGTGTTCGGTGGTAAAACAGAATTCAGTCAAAAAGAAAACAAATGGGAGAGCCTTATCAGTAATATCATGGGTAAAGATGGTATCGCCAACATTTTACCGTTGCTGCAGAAGGCAGCTTCTGCAATTACAAGCGACAGCGCACGTGCAATATTCGCAACCTCTCTGCTTACCTGTTTTATCCCTCTCTTGACCAATGCTTTATGAGGCTAACATTACAATTGAACTTTTATTTCTGTCCGAAATTTTCTTCATTGGCAATACCTCAATCTTTTCTAACCTCTTTCTTCGTTCTAATTGCAGTATATTGTCATTACAAGGATCTGTCAGATTTATATTGTGTAGATCTTTTTTAACATAAATTTCTTAATTTCATGATATATCAACAACTTATTCCTAGCACAAAGTGAAGGTATAACTCCATGGCGTTTGCAAAATAAAAAAAGCCTACTTTAGTGGGATATTTTCTTGAAGGAACAAAGTTTATCATAAAAATTTATTCGATCCCTAAATACATCGATTTATCACCACAAACATAAAATTTCAATATCACATGAGTATTTAAAGTCAACGATAATCACTACAACGAACTTGAATGTCCTCCAGAAAGAAGACAAAGTATGTTCTAGTCATTCCACTGAAACCGCTTTTTTGAGATCAAAATCAAACCTGATCCATCCAGAAAGGCAAAAAAAATCAAATAATGAGGCTTAAATGAAGCGTCTTATAATTAATTATGCTACGATATTGAATAAAACTAGAATGAAAAAGTGAACGACAGAGAATGTTTGATGGAAACGGAAAATCAACTTTTCACGCCATGTCCTTCCACCAAAAAAAAAGAGTGCTCCAAAATAGTTTAAAGATCTTATGGGTTAAGCAAAAAACAGTTGAACACATTATAATATATATGTGGAATCGGGATATTTTTTTATTTTTCTAGGTTCTAGATTCGTACCTCATGTCGATGTTTAATGCATAATCCAGCC
>JABVXS010000879.1:0-21700 GCA_013365335.1 Madathamugadia hiepei | reverse complement strand
TCACAACCATAGGTGACAACAGAGAAGATAAGACTGTTTATCTAATATACTTCTGTAATTGTCTTTTAAATTGCATCAATTTCACGTGGATGTTTGATTTCTTGTAATAGCAGGCATTTGTTTGCTACTTGGCTTCAAGGAAACATTACATCCATTCAACTTTTAAATTCTCTGTCGTTATCTCTGTGCGCATAGGGATTTCTTATCAGTAAAAATATGGTTTATGTCATTATTTTTGATTTTTTGTCGAAAACCGAAAATTCAAGTGTTATTCATAGTTACAGGGAATCATTATCAGTGATAATGCAGGCAGCTATGACTGGCATGGGTTCACTTACAAGTTATAGCTTCACCCAGTTAACACCGACCCAACTTAATCCGTACGCTGTGGCAACATCATCTTCTACAGCAACAACAGCTTCTGTCCTTTCACAGCAACCGGTCGGTTCGTCATCAGCCACTGCAGCTGTTTTGTATCACGATGATCTGAACATGAAAAATGAATGGCAAGGTTCATTATGTATTAATTTGTTTATTCTGCTTTTATAAATGTGTAATGTTTTACCAGTATTATTCCACGGTAACTTTTTTCCGCTGTAAATAGTATTATCGGTTCTAGTTTTTTAGTCTTCCTTTGAAACACACCTTTGTAATTTAGGTTGCAGTTCAGTAACTTCGCTACAATCAGAGAGTATCAACGATACATCAACTTATGATACCTATGCAACCAGTGAAAGTAATCATGAAATGGAAGCATGCACCTCATCTATACGTTCAAGTGTCAGTCCCAGAAGTCAAGAAGAGCATGTCTTCATGGGTCCATTTTCGTACGTTTTTCTTCTGGCCCCGTGAACTTTTTTTTTGTTCCTTTTCATTTTCGAAATGAAATCAATGTTTGGGAACATTCATCAAAAGTCCTTGAATTCATCTTGTAGGAAACAGTTTTTGTGGCCATCTCTTTTCTGATTTTTACATGTTTTTGTATGGTTTTGTTAAAATGTTTTCGTCACATTGTATCTCTCAGCTTTTTATTTTTTCGTTTGTTGACATTTCTGTTTAGCTTAAGCTTAAGCGAAATCCATTAAGAAAAGCAAAAGCAGGAAAATAATTAAACTGCAGTGATTCTGATGCAGTTGAAAACAGAAAATTGAAGGCCTTACGCGATATTTGTAGTAAGGCAAGAGATACGGGATCGGTTACAGAAATTTTCAAGAATATAATTCGGAATCTGAATCTGAAAGCTTTATGATTTGGGACAGATTTATAATTTTGCGGTAAGCTTGTTCTGCAAGGAAATATCAATTCTTATTTGCTGTTTTTGTTTTGCTGCAGTTTTTGGTAATGTTCTACGATTCCTTTCACCGTCCCTAATACCGTGATTTGATGAAAATTCCTATACGTACATAAATTTGATTCTCTGTTCTTGTCACCCCTAACACCTTTCTATTTGTTATCGTTCATTTCAAAAAAAAGTCAAATCTGAAGTGAAGACATTTTGCTTGTTCTACCAATTTCGAAGTCCATCATTTGTGGATAATTTGCAGCGGTGATAGTTATGATGCACTGGAGCAAGAAAAGAAAAAGCTGGAAAGAAAGCGAGCTCGTAACCGTTTGGCAGCATCAAAATGTAGGCAGAAAAAAATGCAAAAAATAAATGATCTAGAGAAACAGGTCTAATTTTTTTTTTGGAATGTTCATTTTGCTTGTTCTACCAATTTCGAAGTGAGCGATTCCTGTCCTTTTTGTTTTCTGCTGTGTATCCTTTGTTTTTTGCAAGAACAGGAAACGTTCTAATTCTGACCTCTTGAAATCTACATCCTTGAAAGAAAGTGTGGTATGGTGCGAAGTAATTTCACCTCTTGGAAGTACTAAACTTTTATGAGTCATTTTAAATTATCAGTTCTTTATTTTTATACTCTTTAGACGTTTCATTTTTGTAATTTATTATCCTCTTTAGACGGGTGGAACTGAGGTTTCGGTTTATTTGTTTGAGATGGAGTGTAGATAATGGCATCGAAATACATTACGTCCATACTCGTAATTACGTTTTAGGAGTTTTTAATGTGTTTGATGTCTCCGTTTAAATTGGAGTTGGTATTTCTTGTTGAAACAAAAACGGTTTTATTGATTGCATGTTATCTTACAAGTCGAGTTTAGCTGTGGAATTCGAATATACAGTAATTTCAATTATTTTTCATAATTCAGTAAATGTCTCATGAAAAGTGATGCTTTCCCTTTGTTTTGTTATAGGTAGAAGAAGAGAAGCTCAGAGCGAATAAATTGAATGAAGATGTTAAGCTTTTGCAGACTTCCATTGCTCAGTTGAGGCAGCTACTTCAGGAACATCATAATAATGGCTGTCCTATATCTGCTAAGGCGATCTCAACATAATTTCAGTTAGCATTGTTTCTCTCGTCTTTTGTTTTGTAGTTTCTTTATAATTCTCACCATGGAGATTATCTGTTATTTTTTGTGATAAAGATGTTTGTATTGTATAGCTTTGAATCGTTGAATACTTCCAAATCATTCCAGTGGTTTCATGCAGTTCGATTTCTTAGCAGAATTACGTTCCACCTCTTTGTGAATATGAAGTTTAAGCGAAGTGTTTTTATTCAGATTGGCATTTAATATTATCTAGTATGCAAATGTGCCCAATTTCATTTTCTTGTCTTTGTTTTGTGATCACATGTCCGCATTACATTTCATTCACCGAAATGCAACTGTTTTCCTTTATTGCTGTTACTTTTTTACGTGGTAATTTGAGCATATTGTAGCTATTGTAAAGTAAGAAGGGATTCAGCAATGTTCAAAACTAATTAGTTTTTTATTAGTTCACTAGTGAAACTACTCAGCTTTTTTTAGTCTATAGTTGAATGTATTTTGTTAGGGTTCTTATATTTAGTTAGCACTTTTCAGAATTGGTACACCATTTGTCTTTCTTAAACCGATTCATGATTTGCATTTGTATTTGTTTCCCGTGCAGGATTTTGAAATCACTGGAAAGCTGTTGACTTTGTTTGTGAGGCTCTTTTTATGCCGTTGTTCCAAATGCTACTGACAAGTTCGTACAGGTATAGTGGTTGCGAAAGGTGAAACTTCTGGGTACTGCTAGCTTTTTAATTCTTATATCTGAAATGAACGACTCTGTGGTTCCGTTTTGCTGTCAGATACTTGCAGCTTTATAGTTTTTGTTAAAAATTTTTTAATTTGATAAATTTTGGGTATCATATCGTTGGTAAATCCATACAAATGCATACTAAATCAAATTGGGATCATTCTGACTGTCAGCTTTTCCAAATCCTGATTTCACTTTTATGCATATAATGTACTTTTATTGAAAACGGTGGAAATATCAGCTCAATTTTGACTTTATTAGGAAAAGGAACTTCGGTAAGCGAGTGGAAAATGAACTTACTGCTATGCAGTGGTAAAGCACGAGCTTTGTGCATGCTTCCTTAAACATTTAAAAATCGGCCTTCATAGATCTGGAATTCCTTACTTTTCGGTGCGAATAAAGTTCCATAAGTTGAAAAGTTATGGCAGAAAAACTTGGAAATGCTGGCTTGTTTATGCTTAAATAGCGATAACCTTGGCTAGAAGCCACACAACCGCGCATTGTAGTAGCTTTTCAGTGAAATTTCTACATTAATGAAGGAATCAGAAGTTCATGAATTCTACTGGGATGTCTTGGTATTCCGGATGAAGTGCATTTGTAGTGTAGCAATTGTTTTTGATTTTCTCGATGAAGTAATTGAATTGCTAGGATATAATAGGGTATTTTAGGATCATTGATGACCTAAGGTCACCTGGAATGTCTCGGTAATGAAACTGATCGCCTGATTATTATGTAAATCTCTTATGGTTTGTTGGTTGTCATTCAGGTGAAAAGTATATTTAATTGCTGATCTAATCTATCACCAATTTTTACCCGACCTTCTTGGCGCCGAGCATAATTTGCGCCATAAACGTCGAAGAAGGAAGCAATTTAGTTGAATGTTAAACATTTGAGTAGTCTGATTAAGTTCGGCTATTTCTCCAAACTTTTTGAATTCTCCCTGAACTGATAGCAACAGTGGTATTAATTATCACGTTCAATTTTATTAAGCAGTGCTGAAAACGTTCAAATCTTTTTATTACTCTACATTTGTAAGGATAACATGTTTATCATGCCATGATTACCTGTATCGTGATTACTACCTTGAAATGCTGCTGGTCATACACATTTTGCCAAAATTGTTTTTCCGACACTTATCTGAGGTCAACTTCGTTTTTTACATCACTTGAACCATAAAATGCGGCAAGTGTGCTACAAACTTCTTACTCTCTCTCCCTGCTATTTCAGTGAGGTTATTAATTATTTATTGATGAGAAAAGGGGTAAGTTGTGATTGGGTAGGGAGGAAGAAATCTTGAAAAATGCTAAATACCTGTGCTTTGTGAAATTTGAAATAAATTTTCGCCAAGAGGTTGAAAGAAAGTTGAAAACTGCAACATTTCATTTTATAGAGCATAAAAATTTCAACATAAACTGAATTCAATTTTTACGTAAAATTGATGTTTCGTTTCTTTTCATATTTCCTCCAACAAAAAATTCAGCTTGGCTAGAGAAACTTGTGTCGTAGGTCCCAATAGACCAACGGGAACTTCATTTTGTTCAATTTCGTTGGTAGTACGTTGGATCAGATGAAATAGTTGGAGGCGGAGTTCCTTCCTTTCACCGTTGACAATCTCTCCGCTATTGTTGACATCAAAAACTCCACGGAGCAAGGATTGCTCGTGAACTTGTCCGTCTAATTTCTGGATATTAATCCGGAAGGTCGATGAACCGGATGTCAGTGCTTATGAGGATACCTGTTCAGCTACTACTAATTTCATTAATAGTTACGGAGACATTCAATTCTCTTAAATCCTACAGCTGCTTATTTGACCCGACAAAATTCAACGAATCACTACAGCATGCAACACTTGTAATCAGTGCCACTGTATTAGATGTCATCGTTGATTCCAACAATGATCTGTTGTTACAGGTAATTTGATAATCGATTGCTTCTTAAGAGGTCAACTTAAAAGGTCACTATTATTTGCTAAACAAACTTTCCTGGTATTAACTATTCCATTAGTTTTCCTTTCTTCCTTTTTGTTTCTCAAATGTTTAGTTTAATTTTTTCAAAATTTAATTTTCGAAATTTTATTGATCAAATTTAAATTTGTGACTTCTCTCTGAATAGTCTTGGAGGTCCTCGTTACCTCATGTTATAAAGGTATTGAAGTGACTAATTAATTATTCCAAAAGTTGTATAATTTCAAGTTCTCTTTGAAGAAACCGTTCATCTTCAGAAAAGATATTCCATGCTTCCATCTTATGCAAATCCTTTGTGTGCATTTCTTATTCTTTTATTCCTCTCTTAGCCATAACCCTTGACCTCCAATTTTTATCTTTCAAAGCAATAACCTTTCCTCTTTTGTCCTATTCATTGCACAAAATAGTCTTGTAGCAATTAATGCCCAAAATAGTTGTTTTTTTTTTCACGAAATTCGAAATATTCATCTACCGTAAACTGACTGTTACAACTTTACATCTAAGATGACATCTTTACTCTTCAAAGGTAAAAGGTCAAAGTATTTGACATCAAAGAGTTAATTTTATTTCATAAATTTCATAATTTTCTGTTTGTTAATGAAAGAAAAACTATTGCTTACTTCAAGCTATTTGGATATCTGTTAATCAGAGAAGTCATCATCACTTGACCTCTGCTATATTTGTTTTCGTTATTTACAGAGTGCAACAGTTAGGGTGAAAAGGATCTTCAAAGGTTTCAATGTTATCAATGGTAGGAAGAAAATTGTCATTCATGGATTAGGTAACAATGTACAGGTAAATTAATACATTACGAAGATTACTTAAATGTTAGTTACTTTCAAAAATTTAATTAATTTTAAAATACATTCTGAAATTAATTGGTAGCATTTACATTGTCATATAAGTAAAGCATTGCTAATTTTAGAAATTTTATTTTACTTTTTGGTTTTATTGACTTTTTTTTTTTCATACAACTAACACAAGCAGTCTGACTTTTTTTGCTGTGGTAATTTTGAAAATTCATCGAATTCCTTTTTCAAGTATTGCATTTTCACAGATTTAAAAATATTTCAAAAGAAGGATTTAAAAAAAAAAATTGCAAAATTTGAAAAACATTGGAAAGAAATTTCTTTGAAACAAAAAAAAATCAATTTATTCATTGCTTAAGAAATTTCAATCGATGATCGGTAATGATCAAAAGCTTTGTGAATTTTGAAATCTGTGGCAAAAAGAACAAATCTGTTGCAAAAGAAAAAAGGAAGCTTTCCATGATCTCTGCTTCTATTCATCAATTTAAAAATAAAAAAAAAAGCAAGGGTGACGGAGTGACAAGAGTGCTTAACAATAAGTATAGTATATTCATTTACCACCACCATGATAAGGATACGGTACTCTTTGGGGATTGGAGAACTTGAATACTGATTCTATTAACTAATGCCACACCAGGTCCATCGACCAATTTGTGCTGGGTCATTTAGCCAATCTGACCTATCTATCAACCAAACTATATAGCCTTTACCAGGTCTATCAACTATTCTATACCTGGTCTATCAGCTAATCTATACCAGGCCCATTAACCAACCTATATACCGGGTCAATCAGCCTGTACCAGATCTATCAACTGTTCTATATCAGGCTTATCAACCGGTCTATGCCTGATCTACTGGCCAAGTTTTGATTTCAATTTTCGGTGAAATATTTGCTTTGATTGCAGATCTGTGGAAGTATTTTACACGAAGGCGACACAAAGATATTCTTGCTAAATGAGCTTAATGGATTGTTTTACCTGAATTCATCCTTGATTCCCATCAATCTGAATGTTCTCGATCAACTTAATGCCCACTTTCATGGTAACTTCTTTTTTTTGATTTAAAACTGATTTTACTGAACAGAATGATGATTGGTCGATGACCTTTCCCCAGCTTATCCAGGTTTTTCTGCAACCTAACTCAATAATTCGTTCTTAAATTCTTATCATTTTTGTAATTTCTTTTCATTCATTTCCTTAAATGACTAATTAATTTCAAAAGGCAAAATGTTTCGTTGTAGAAATCGTTGAACGGTACATTCTTCGTTTTAATTAAACCATTCAAAATGCCCTTTGATGTTTCACCTGTACGAATCCTTTACTAATTCTTTCATAATAATTATAAGCGAAAAAGAAAAGTTTTTGAAAAATTTTTTTTTAAAATTTGTCAGCAATTTTCTTTCATGTTTGTTTAACTTTGAAGATTTTCATTTCGCTCTCACAAAACAATGTTTTTACTGATTTAATTGAATTAATTGTGAACTTCTCATGGCGGTCAGATCAAATGTATTTATTTCTGTCATGAAGCAAATGATAAAATGAGAGATTTAAAGAGTAATTCCTTAATTATCGAGAGTTCGCGGTCAATAAGATTGCATTGATATCTCTACTGAATCATCCCTTTTCGCTTTCTAAAGGAATCTATTTTAGATAACCTAAAAGATAACCTTGCTGGGAAAAAAAACTCAAGAAATTTGAATAGATTTAAGATGGAGAGGGAAAGTTCCATTCAGGTTAACTCTGTGCTAAGCGTCAAATTCAGAAATGTTTTTCAATGTTAAATTTCATTGTTTCAAAAATGAAATCATTTTTGTGGAATAAGGATGTGCGGTATACTGCTTAGCTTACACTAATCAAGGATACCATTGCGATGGAATATTTGATTTGCCTAATTCTCTGCTTTATCAATTTGTTGATTGCTTTAGGCTGGATCCATAAGAAGCAACGATTCATAAAGCGAAGTGAGAATTTTGTTTAAATAATTGAATTTTCGGATTTTTTTTTGTTTATTTTTTAATTAAGATTTCTGTGACACTGGAAAGTTAACAATTGACATTTTACATTTATTAAATTTGTCGAAGGAATGAGTAACTTTGGATGAACCATAAAAGCGCGGATAAATTTATTCCCTATTCATCAGGAATTCTTTCGATCTGAACACCTCAAAAAATGTTTACGGCAAGACAGTCAAAATTATTTATCAAATTTAATTAATTAAAGGTTTTTTTTTTTAATTAGTCAAATGTGAAAAGATACGATGTCCATATGGCGCCAAATGTCGTCCGAATAGGTTCGTTTTTTGTTTTTTTCATTAAAGAAAAAAAAAACCCCATAAATATTTCGAGATCTGAAGATATATATATATATATATATATATTGGCATTGAATTTGATTTTCACCTGTTAATTGACCCTAATTAACACCTCCATCAAAATTAATTTACATAAAAGAAAATTTTGATCGTCAAAGAATCTCATTTTACGTTGCGTTCCGTTAAGTCAACAACGTTGAAATATGTCGCACAGCCCATGATAATGATTTTGCAGTGATAATGATCACTTTAAATATCAGTGGTAATAGTAGCTTTTAATATGAGTGATGGAGTCAGTTGACTTTTAACACCAATGACAATGGTCTGTAATTTCGGTGATAACACTAATCTTTAACACCAATGACAATGGTCTGTAATTTCGGTGATAACACTGACCTCTAACATATCAGTGATAATTGTTATTGATCCAAAGAAGAGCAGAATTGCAGTGGTAAATGCGAATGCCGATCATTCTGCAATACCGCCGGTCCAACGGTATGCGGAACGGATAATGTGAGTTACCTCAGTGAATGCCACCTTGCCGTCCGTTCCTGTCTCGCTCGTACCTCAAAAAGATCAGAAATTAGAGTGAAACGAATTGGTGCATGCGGTGAGTTCTACCATATTTTCTTTGTATTTTAATTGATTTTATTGGAAAATAAAATTTAACAAAGTTAAGTGATAAATTACTTACTTTTTACTTTTGTATTCTTAAAAAGTTAAATTTCATGTGATAAAATTAATCTTTCAATTATTCGCCGGAATGTTTTGAATTTCTGATTTTTTTGATTTAAACAAATTTCAATGATAATGTTGAAAAGTTAACTTGTAGTTCTTCAAGAATATTTCCTTATGGAACAATAGAAATCTCTCGTAGACTTACTACTTCCTTTCCTGCAACATTTTTCGATAATTTTCAAGTTTCAATAGTTCTTAGCTAAGTTTTACTTTTCATCTGCAATGGGAATTTATTTTTAAGACAACAAAAAAAAAGTTTTCGCAGCATAATGAAAACTTTTCAAAGTTTATTAACGGATTGTTGGGTTATTATTTTAAATTAAAAGTGGAATTTTTTTGGTTCGTTTCAATGACTGGCAGAAAACAATTACCCAGAATGTCGCTTCCTTTCATGGATAATTGAAACGTAGCAAGTGGTTGCTGCCCCCCCCTTCCTGCTAGGCTGAATATAAAGTTGGAACATTTTTCTGCCAATAATGGATAACCAAGAAAAATGGGCCATGCTAGCTATGAAATATTTATATTTCAATCCCAAAAAAAAAAAGCCGTCAGCTAAAATAGCAAAAGTTCTCCTTCTCTTGGCTTTTCATTTCCCTGGGATCTCCATTTTCAACATTACATTTTAATCGATCAATTCCTTCATTTCCACTTTTGGGTTACGTGGAGAATTGTTGCACACAACTACATCATCACGATATCTGATATTATCTTCCGGAAGAGGAAGAAATCTCAGGAATATCCTGAAGAAATTTCCAAATTTTATCACATTAATTATAATGACTGAAAAAAAAATTTTTTTCTATTAATCTAATCATTATGCAATATTTCCGTCGCATACAATTCAAGTAATTAATTTCCTGTACTTAATTATTACTTCATTCCAAATGAAGTTAATTGGAAATAAATATTTAATTTCGACGAAGAATTACTTTCATCAGTAATTATCTCACTATGCCCAATTATTATCCTTTGGCTATTCTTTTCATTTCATTAAATCCCAAGTTCATCCTAACTTGTTATAAATGGAGTAAGGGTAAGTGTTTTCTACAGTAATATTTCCCCTGGAAACCGTGTACTGTAATGGCATTCAATTCAAATTCAATTTTTCCATATTGTTCGACTAATTCTCACTTAAATTGAATTCATCAAAAGCGAGCTAACATTAAAGCTTAAATAGCACTTCAGTATGAACTTTTCAATTTGAAAATTGAAATTAAATTACCCGAATTTTTTTTACTTTTCAAATCTTTTTGTTGGCGATTTAGTCTGTCGTTACGATGAAGGATTTTCTTTCCAGAGAAACGTAATCCATGCGAAGATCTACGGTGTGGACCAGGTGAGCAATGTGTAATATCAGAAGATAGCAAAGGTTATATCTCAGCGCATTGCATTTGTCTACAACAATGTGACAATTTTGGTGACAGTATTGAGTCATCACCTGTTTGCTCGAATGGTGGAACTGATTATCCATCATTATGTCACCTTCGAATGAATGCTTGTAAAAGGAAACATAATGAAACTATCAAGTATTACGGCAAATGCGGTACGTGCAATATCACTTAAAAATTTTTTACTAAAATTTAATCGAAATGAAGGAACTCCTTGTTCTCTTCTGCTGTTAGCATTTCAAATATTGAACTGTATTTTGAAAAAGGTCTTCAGAATCTTTCGAGTAAAATGATTCCTGCGTGAATGATCAAGGATTGATACCGTACCCTCTACAGTAAGAATGTCTGACTGCTTTTGAGTTCAATTCACGTAACCAATATATGTTTTTTCAATTCTTACATTTCAAAAATTTCATCAATTTCAATTTGTTTAACAATAGAAATTTCAGATCCTTGCAAGGACTTTGTCTGTTCCTCAGGTACAGTATGCAAGGTGACAACAGATCGCCGTGCCGAATGTCGTTGTTCGCAACAATGTTCCATGCATTCTGATCCCGTTTGCGGTACTGACGGAAACACGTAGGTTAATTAAGCATATAGCGAAATAAAATTACTTTCCGAAGTACGATAATTGCTCTTTTGAACATTTCCGAGGGTTCGCCTCAGAATTTGTATTTGAGGCATGAAAATGAGTGTCTGATGTCAGTATCAGCGTGTCGCCAAGATACTGAGGTCACCGTTTATCACAAAGGACGCTGTAAAGGTTTTTTTCCACGATTTTTGATACCTTTCAGGTACGGTATGACTTGTTGAAACTCGCATGCTTAGTAATGTAGAGTGGGTTACTGTAGCATTCTATTGTATGTATTGACTGATAAATATCTGGATAATAGTTCATTTCCGATTTTGGCACAGAAAATCGATTGCAAGATTTCTGTTTTAAAAAAAAATTAATTTACAAGAAAATTTTTTCAAAATTTCCAACTTTTCTTGAGCTTTCGTAATCATTAATATTACTTAGGATTTGGTGACACGGATGACACGATTAGCTTACCCTCAACAAACCTGTCAATTTGCCCATTCAATGCAGAAAAATAACCTAATGAAGTTATTTCAATCTATGTTCTACCCAGCTAATATCTATAAGAATGCATCTAGTTTTTCCAGAAGACAATCCATGCAAATTGTCGCATTGCTCGAATTTGGAGACATGTCACATAGAGGTCAATGGTACAACAACGTGTAGATGCATTCAGGATTGTCCACCTGTCGTGAAACCTATTTGCTCCATTGTTGGTTCTCCTTGTTTTATTTTGTTTTTTTTTTTGCTTCGAATGCATCACATGAACTGCATAGGATATCAGTGAAATAGTTGTAGTTGTGTCAAATACATTTTAAAAATTGGAATTGCATTTAATTAATTAATTAATGTTGCTGAGTTGTTAACAATCTTTGTACTTGTTGATTCAACAATGTTTGTTTGTAAAGAAAAGTTCAAACTAAATGGATTCTCGACACTTTCTCCCTTTATTTTCAACCATTTTAATAGCATTGAAATTAATTTTTCAGGATGGAAAGACGTTTGATAACGAATGCGTGATGCGGCGTTCTGCATGCATGACAAAAACGCACAATGCTGCACGACATGCAGGACCTTGTGGTGACCTCTTTGTCATTCTTTTCACTAATTCCAAAATGCCATCATTTTTTCAAATAAAAATTATTTAGCAACTATCAGCTAGCATTATTATACATAATGTAGGAATGATTTTATTCAATGACTTTGAAGTCCTTTCAAGTTTGCCGAAAGTTCAGCATTTTCTGCAGTGAATCAAGGTTAATGAGTAGTAAGAGATACAAATAAGGCTACTAGGATTCGGTGTCTGCGATGGTTACAATGTTTGTGGTCCTTCTGAAGTATGCGTCGAGCGTAACGGTCATCCTACATGCGAATGTGAAACTTGCGATTCGCAGCTCAACGAAGTTTGTGCATCTGATGGTATCACATATGCTAATGAATGCAAAATGCGTCACGAATCTTGCTTAACCGGAAATTTTATTTATCAAAAGTATAGCGGAATATGTGGTCAGTTAGTTTCTGCAATATTCACGTAATTAGCCCAATTATAATATTCACTCAATTAGCTTGGGACATGGTTCCGGTTTATTTGCTTTGCATGATACACTAGCTAATTTTGCGCTCCAATTTTTAATCGTTAAAAATTTCAATTTACTCGGGCAAATATAGTCGCAGTCGCATGAATGCTCAAGCGTTCTCCATAAATGACCATGGACAAGACCTGGTATAAGCGAATCATGAGCAAGGGTCTCTGGCTTATGGACGACGCACAGAACTGTGACTTGGAGACGACGCTCACCAGTGGCGGGCCCTACAACCACGTGGGACAAACGCTAAGAGGAAGAAGAAGACTTCTATGTGTCATTCGAAGAATGAGGATTCATTAATTGAGAATCAATTTAAAAAGGAAACTGTTCATGAGAATAATTTATCATTGTATTTAAGAAATGATAATTATTTGGGATCAAAAGGGAAAAATGATGAATATTTTCGAAATTCATTTACTGAAACTTAAATTTGCGATGAAGAAATAATTTTCAAATGAAACTCTAAACAGATGGTTGTGTCAACGTACGCTGTGAATTTTACGCCGTTTGCGTGTCGAATGAAGCTGGTAGTGGTACTTGCCAATGTCGAAATCAGTGCAGCAATGAGGATGATTCTGGTTTGCTAATTTGTCATGCAAGATTTCTTCCGATGTACACTGTAAAAGGGTTTCAGAAGGCGTAGGCCCGGGTGGAACTTGGTTATTAGTCTCATTTTTTTTGTGGGATCCACGTATTCAACAAATCTATTTAATCAAAATTTAATTCAAAGTGATTAAAATTGATTTTTTTTTTGTTGAAATCGTATTTTTTTGGTTTGAAATTTCAGGAATGATATGTGCTACGAATGGGAACACATATCTTTCAGAATGCCATATGCGTCAGGCTGCATGTCAACAACAAAAGTTCATTGTTGTCGCTTTCCGCGGTTCTTGTGACGGTTGTTTGAGCAATGATGGCATTTGCTCCTGTCCAAAGAACTGTACGGATGTTCCGGAAAACAGTACGGTAGGGTGGAATTTGAAATTTTCATTAGTTTAAAGAAAATTTTCGAAATCAAACATTTTCATTATTTTCGTGCAATAACTTAGTAAGAATGAATGATAGGTGAAGCAGTGATGCTAATTGGGAATTATCGAGAGTGAGGAAAATTTGGAGAGAAATTAAAGTTTGATGTTGAAAAACTTTGAAGGTATGCGGTAGTGATGCAATACTTTATCCATCCGAATGTCACTTGAAGATGGCAATTTGTCAAAAACATCAATCAATATCTGTCCAGCATCTCAGCACCTGTAAACCACCATCACTTAAAATTGGTTTGTTGACTTTTTCAAGAACTTTTTTATTTGTTTCATCCAGGACTTCAGCTAAAAACAACAAAGCTATTGAATGTACAACTAGTATTGTGAAATCCTCGAAAGTTTATCCTTAACGGAACATTTACTCTGTGATCTGTAAATTAAGCAGTATTTCATGCATTTTAATTGTACGGTAGCTTGCAGTATGGTACATTGGCAGGTACGGTAAGCCATAGTGTAATACTCAGGTAACTACCGTAACCTACAGTATAATACGCTGATGAGTACGGTAGGTTATAGTATGACAAACTGAGTGATCCAGTTTTTTTTTCAGGTAAATTTGAACCAAAATAATCGCTAGCTAATTTACTGATGATATCCTTCATAATGATCATTTTTCTCATTGCATCTGCTCTTCCGGAATTTACCCGGTTTTTTCTGTTTCTCCATATAACTGTTTATTAGCCTTTTTTTGTACCAAGTTGTTTTCCACGTAAATATATCGATGAGTGGATGCGCATCACGTATCTGTCTCGTATATGACGTCATATGAGTCATCATCATATGCGAGAAATCCAGAGATACTACTACAGCTACTATACCATCTACTAGACATTCCGGATAAGTCCGCTTAAGATGACAATGACCAAAATATGTTATCAATACGGTAAAAAGTAGCCAAACAGTAGCTTTAAGTGATTTTTTCTCCTACATTAGAAAGAGTCTCGAGTAGAAGTCGAGAGTGGGAAGGGTACGATATTTTGTAAAATCTGAAAAGCTACGAAGAGAGCAGCGGAAGTTGTTGATTTGTTTACGGACATTTGCGCTCCATGATCGGTTTGCAGAATGCCTTAACTGTCGTGCGATTTATTAACGATCTACAATGGCACAAGCTTTTTCCAACTTTTTTTTGGTGACACAGAGACATGCTGAAGCAATTTCACATTTCATCGTTGCAAAATTTCATTGTCACATTCTTTTTTTTTAATATCCTTTTATGATGATTAATGAAACGTCTCTCTCAAGTAATTAGCATGAAATTTCGTTGGACTAAGAGCAAATACTTTGATAAAAGTTAGATTTTAGGACGGAGAATTAGTACAGAAGTATTATGGATGAGTGGATTCATTGCTTATGTGTCATCATCCAGTCTGCATGCAGACATCCAGTACAACTTTCCATGTTGAATTTTGCAGAAGAATGTGGTTGCAATCGTATTGGATCCTACAGTAATGCATGCGATGAAAACGGACAGTGCCGATGTCTTCCGGGTGTGGGTGGCAAGAAATGCGACCATTGTATGTCAGGCTTCTGGGGATTACATTTGATAGCCAGTGGTTCACTGGGATGTCAACGTAAGCTATTATTTTTGGGATTTCCCAAATTTCCCAGATATTCCACGGTTTTATTTTCTGCACATTTCATCTCTTCCAGCATGTGGTTGCTCGGCATTTGGTTCTTCACGTTTCGATTGCGAGCAGTCATCCGGTCATTGTCAATGTAAGCCAGATTCATACGGTATCAAATGTGACTCCTGTACGCCGGATTCTACCTTAACCCCAGACGGTTGTTCGAAAAAGGCAGAATTAAATAAGCCAAAGTACGAATATTTTTCAACTAACCGTGTGGTGGAAGTTTCCTGTGTCTTACCGTACCACATTAAAAAGCGGCAAAGCCATAAAACAGTGTAATTAAAACTAATTAAAAATTGAGACAAGTGACATATTCCGGTAATCTCTCGAAAGAATTTCTCCGGTATTTGGAAATTTGTGGATAATACTCTATCACATTAACATTTAACTCTTAATATTTTAATTGTTTTCAATTTTCAATCTTAATTTTTCAAAACTTTAATTTCAAGTGTTACCAAAAATCAGAATTGTCCCATTGTATCGGATAATTTGAAGGGACTGTAGCGAATTACGATGTCATCATGGAGCCGCATGTGTGCTTGAATTATCCGGAAAACCGGTTTGTAATTGCTCGGAGCAATGTTCATCAGACCATCTTGGCATAGTAGCAGAAATGGTTGTCTGTGGATCTGATGGTAATACCTATGATAGCATCTGCGAACTGCAACAGTTTGCATGTATGCATCAACTGGATTTAGTTCCTTCATTGCTTGGAATTTGTCCACAAGGTATCCTACATCATCAATTTAATGATATAATCTGATTTTTGCAACAGCTTTTTCGGTCTGAAACCGGAAATGATGCATTGTAAACCGTAATGATGATGTCATCAATACATAGCTATCAACCAGATGTTTTCATCGCTGTGGTGATTATCGTATTAAGAATTAAACTTGCCTAAGGTACCATGCAGGGAAGGAGGATTCATAATTCTCTCTGTTTGCAGCATGATCGTGCACTAAGATAAGTTTGCAATATTTCATGCATAAGGTGGGTTTCCTGTCTACCATGTCTAAGATAGGTCTGCATGTCATGCCTATGATCATGAGGAATCCTTCAGGCCTAATATTTTTAGAATTGTATTTCAGATGCCAATAACGGAGATGACAATATGCAACGTCGTCGAGAGCGTAAATTACCCGCAACAGAACCAATGTTGGGAAATCTCTGCATTAATGACACTGATTGTCGTATTTTTAATGCATACTGTAGTGAATTAAATTTCCTACAATTGAAAAGTTGTAAGTGTAGGAAAGGCTTCTTCCCGTCGAAGGATTCGACACGCTGTCTACAGGGTTAGATGGAACTTTGGCAGCTTCTTTAGCTAATTTACCTTCCATAATACTGCCTATCATTTCTGCCTTGCTGCATTACTGTTTGGGAAAACTTTTCGATCCACAATTGCTGAATGTAAAACTTGGCAGCTCAATGAAACTATTTGCATCCCATCATTTCTAGGGAAGGAGAATAGTTTGAGCGATTCCTGGTTGTTGGATGGATCTTCCGGAATAGCAATCAGGAAATCGTCTAATCATCTTTTATCAATTCAAATTCAGGTTCAGTCTAATTTTCTTCTCATACATTGTCATTTTTTTAATGTAATTTAACCAATGAGGAAATAGAATTCATTTCCGGATATTATCCCATCGATCAGTTATTCAATTTGAAACGCTTGAATGATTAATAAGACGACGATCTTTGAGCACTATATGAATTATCATCATTTCAAGATGACTTTTTAATTTTGATCTTTGCAAATTTAATTTAATTTCACTACCAGATTCAAATACATAAAACTTCGGGAACAATATTTTATGCCAATTTGATTGAAATGAATGATTTTGTGATCCTGCAGTTATCGGATTCTAAGCTTACATTGAGGTAAATTGAGCTTTCTTCCCTCAAAAATCTTTTGGTACACGTATTTTGAACTATTACGGTAATAGCGTATGTATGTATATTAAGGGATTTGTTCGGTGTTTAGCACGTTTACGGTATTTCCGGTATTTCCTCACTCACTTGAGCTATCCTGATTTTTAGTGTTTCGGATGAAAGCGTTTAAGCATAAAGTGACACTCATCTAGTCAACCGCGATCAGTGTTATTGGCTTTTTGCTTTAAATTTCAAATAAAAAAATCACTGATCAATGAATGGCTTTTGATTTTGGTAATAATCGATAATTGAAATAATTGATGTAATTGCAATACACCTGTAATTAATGTTTGCCACTGAAATTTTAATTTTTACATATTTCAGTTTTTCAATAAATGAACAATTATTTGTGATGAAATGCGAATCCGTGTTAGACACTAATCGATCATACAAGATTACACTAACCTTTTTGTACAATCAAGTTTCATTAGTCGTCAATGATTTGGATCCATTGCTAACCAACTTACCACCTACAGTAATTAATTACCCATGGAAATTTGACGCATTTGTATACCTGGGATATGTACCTGTTGAACTTCGTCGGCATGCTTTTTTTTTGTTTATGCTTTTTAATTTTAATTAACTGCAATTTAATATTAAATAACTGTGTCAAAAATTCGTATCGATTTTTTTTCTGTCAAAGGTCAGACTGTAAAACACATCAGCAATGGCTTCTTTTGTTTTTGGAAGTATTTTGTATGATTCTTGAAATTTTTTGGAAACATTCAGCATTGTTTGTATTTATTCAGCCTATTTTCGATCAATTAAAAAAAAAGTAAAATTGAAAAAATGAATTTTTGACATAATTTTTAAATTTTTGAAATAATTAATAAATTTCATAAATGAAAACAATTTGACATTTACAGTTCATCCTTAATGTTAACAAATTCGAACAATTTTATGGGTTGTGTGTCGAACATTTTCATCAATGAACTGAAAATTTCCAAAGAAAACATAACATTTGTGGGGAATATTGGTAACATTTTTCTATTTGTTCTACGATGAAAATTTTTGGAAAAAATTCAAAATTAAATTCAATTTTTTTACTAATTAATTTCAATTTTCCTTCATACAGCGATATTTCCGTTTTTTTTTTATGAATATTATTAAAATTTTTTTTGTTTAAACTAATTCGTTGAAGAAATATGAAAAGTAAAAGAGTTTGCAATAGAATATCCTAGAAATGACCCACCAGAATCTTCAAGCAAATCGGCATTTTCCATATGAAAGGCTTGAAAAAATTTAGACCGTCCATGTCAAAGTGATAATCTTCAAATGGTTGGAAAGAATTTAACTGTCAATTTACTACCAATGAAAATTTCCTTTCAGCGTATTGTTCACAAAATATTTGCTCAAAAAGTTGTATAAATGGTAGTTCTTGCTTGTTGGACAGGACGAATGGTACCAAGCAGATCTGTCGTTGTATTGAACAATTCAATGATTCGATTCACTGTAAAGTTTTTCAAATTGACCGTGAATTGATCAAATTTTCAGTCATTTTTTTAATCAATAACTCTTGAGATTAGTCTCGAATGATTTCTTTTTCGAAAGCAAAAAATTATCGTTGAACATAATAGAAATAGAAATATAGCAGTAACTATGTGAACATGAAAATTTCTGAAGTATTTTTCTATCAAATTTGACAAAACAAAATATCCTTCTGGATCAATCAATCAATCGATCGATCGATCGATTGTCATCAGTAATATCTATTTCAATCAGATGACTATTTGATTTAGATTTTGACTTTTTTTTTGCAAATAAAAAATTGAAGAATTTAATTGAAATTGTATTTTGTCTCTTCTTCTCTGCTTTCCTTTGATATGAGAGATTTGGCTTTCCAATCCTAAATTATTTCAGCCAAACTTTGTGATCAACAAATATGTGACAGTGTTGAAATGTGTGGTGACAGTTCAATTAACGTCAACATTGTCAGTGACGACGGATTAAGTTTGTTTTTTATATTAATCATCACAAAGTTTTCAGGAAGTGAAACCAGCATTAGCTACGTGAAAAATAAAATTTGAGCGAACTTGATTTTTTTTCGAGGTTAAATGAACTTCAAGTTTTTGTTTCAGAAATGAAAGGGAATGAAACCGTTCCATTCTTTGTTGGTAATGGATTTCTGAAGAAAGAAAAGCTACGTGTGAATTTGAAAAAAGCGATTGAAATTGAAATATCTTTCAAAGTTATGGATTCTGATGGCCTATTGTTCTATCTAGCCAATCCAGAAATTTCAACAGAGCAATCCATAGAGGGTGATTTTGTAGCACTGGTACTGATTGCTTCGCAGCTGCACTTCTTCTGGAATGTTGGTACCACGATCCTTTATAGCAGGTGCTTTTATTTGCAATGAATTTGTTGAACATTTCACGACAATTAGTTTGTGGTTTACCGCCGAAGTTTAATTTTTCATAAAATATCAGCAAATCATTGATTGCTCTTGATCTTTGACCTTTTTCAATGAAATATGCTTGATGGATTCTGATGGATGAAATTTAGTTAACCTGACTTTTTTCAAAGACATTTGCTTATCCTTATCCTCAGAGGGATTCATTTCATTGTGAAATTAAGCTGTGCGAAAAAATCATTAAAAAAGTTTTGTGTGTAATCCTTAGCTAATTTGAACTAATGAGTCGTAATGAATTTGATTGGCTAATTAAACTACTACGTTTGGATTAATGAAAGTCTAATTTTAAAATATTCACTATAAAATGTTAAAATTTAAAGAAATTTAAATCTTTCGATGGAATATGTTTTCGACTATTTGACATATTTGACCCATATGGTACAGATTACCCTCAGACAGGTTGAATAGGTTTAATTGATTTGCAAGCTGAATTTTCTAGAACATTGATCTCTTCGATTTGTTAAGATTTACCGGATCACTTTTAAACGATCGATTTCATACAGTCAATTTCAAGAAATATTTACGGAATGGTACCTTTCAAATTGCTTATGAACACGCTGAAACTCAAAATTTCCAGGTTGCATAGTCCATTTAATTAGTCTTTTTTCTAGTAATAATTAATTCTAGGATAATATAGGTAAGCAGTGATCTATTTGCAAATTTCAAATGAAACTATGGAACGCTTGAAAAGCCGAATTGAAATTTCTGGGTGGAATCTTCGAACGGTCGCTTTGCAATTAAAGAAACTAATTAAAATTTGAAGTTGAGAATTTATAAAGCCGTAATTCAACTATTAGGATTTACGCTTGCAAGGTGGTGATGCAGTAGCCTTTATTGGTGACGGTGTGCCAAACAGGACTATCCTATCAAGTGCGGTACCACAACTTACAGTTCCATTCCGGGGGACTGTCCATGGATTAGCAATTAATGGATATTTATTTTCTGATCTTTTACAGGTATGTTCACAATGAAAATATCCACAATTTTCAACGGTTTATCATTTGTCGTTCAAATTTATGAATTATTTTTGTAGGAATTTCAACAAATTGGTCATATTGAATCCTACGGTAACTTCTCATGCACTGATGTCAGGAATGGCAACGGTAGTTGTACGTGGTGGAAACGGCGTAAATCCGGTTGTCAATGCAATGGTGAAAATGGAACAGCACCGGATGTTATCCGTCAAGGTTGCATTGCTGTCCTTTCCGCTTTCGAAAATTTCATTAAAATTCGTAAATGTAAAAAAGGAAGATGTAAGGTATACTGTAACTAATTATACAGTTTCTAAGAGAAAAAAAAGATCCATTTTCCATCAAAAACCTTTTTCTCATTACGTTTCCAATGATATTATTTCATCGTTCATTTCTTTTTTTTTTGTGGAAATTTTTTCAATTAAAAATTTGAAATTCGAAACGGAAAAAATTTTAAGTTTATAATTCATTTTTTCATTTTTATCCACCTCAAAATGTTTGATTTACAATTTTTACAAGGAAATACTAATATTGTTTTTTTTTTCTTGTTGTCAAATATTACCAATGTACGAAGTAAAAATTATCCAAAAAAAAAGTTAAAATAATTCAATTTTTTTTCGAGAAAAAAGATGAAAACAAAGTTGCAATTCTTGAAATGGATAAATCATTGGGAATTGAAATAATTTATTCAGCATTTTATGATAATTGTTTTTTATACTTTGAAGTGTGTCTCAATTTTAATTTAGATTTGTTAAATTTTTTGATAAAAAAATTTTAGCTAAAAAAATAAGCGACAACGGCGAAAACGACGATAGCGGTGGCGACAACGACGACAGCGATGATGGCGGTGGCGACAACGACGACAGCGACGATGGCGGTGGCGACAACGACGACAGCGACGACGATCCGTATGGTAGCATTTTACTTGATGGACGAAGTGAATATGTTTTGGCGAAAAAGTAAACTTTCTTTTTTTTTAAAAAAAAAAATGTATAAAATACATTAAATATATTTTGCTGTACTTCGAGATATAGCATAAGGTGAAAAAGTTCAGAATTTTGCAAAATTTCTGGATGTTTTTCCACACAATCATATCCTAAAGAAAGCATTCCATTTTCATATTTTTCCGGAAATTATTTCTGGATGTTCTTCATAGAAATCCTTTTGTTGTTGTTGTTGTTGTTGTTGTTCAATCGCACAGTCGAGTCCGACTCATTGCGACCTCATGG
>JABVXS010000878.1:0-15208 GCA_013365335.1 Madathamugadia hiepei | reverse complement strand
TGGAAATGAAGGTACCACGGAAAAATAAAGGTGGAGCCCGGCGATACAAGACCCCCAGCCCACAGTTGTTACGGATGCGACGTCAAGCAGCGAATGCACGTGAGCGGAGGCGAATGAACAATTTAAACGATGCTTTCGATAGGGTAAATTTAGTATTCTAACGCTCTCTCGACACAGCTCAGTGTCAAGGAATTTCATATATGAAAATATGAAAGAGCGTCAAAATATGGCAAAAGATGAGTGATGACCGCTTTGGGGTCACCTGACATCGTTGTTTCCAAGGTGCCTGATATATGCTCGGAAAATTCCAGTAAAGTTTTCGAACTGATATGCCTGATTATCGTTTTTGCGTTCGACATGTTACTTCAATACAAACAAGTATATTCCTAAATTACAAGCAAGTTGAGCAGTTTTTCCCGTCCAGACGATTCCACATGAATCAATTAGCCTGTTGAACATTAATCGCACCAAATACTAATTATGCTTGCAAATAACTTATCTTTTTATCGTGTCGGTCCAAACTTTTTTGTTTTAGCTGCGAACTGTGCTGCCATCGGTAGGGACTGGTCGAAGATTGTCAAAATTCGAAACGCTGCAGATGGCGCAACAGTACATTGATTGCTTAGCTGAACTGCTGAATAAACCGCAATGATCTCTCTGTTTCGTGTTGCTTGTAAATAAATTATTCTAGCTTATCATTCAAGATAGACGATTACATTCAAGTTTATCTCCTGGAACAGCGGTTTTACGACAACCCGACAACCGCAATATATCTTGCTGAGTAGTGGTGTCCTGTCAGACCGACTACATTTTGCTTTCGGTTAAATTGCTCTCTGCGAACTATGTCAAAGTTGTAGCAAAGTTGTTTGTCTCTTGCTGCTTGACATCAGATCTGTTTTTAGTACGTTGTTGGGAAGCAGACATCTTTGGAATGAAAAAGGCATACTACGAATTGTCTGATCAACAATTCAATTATAATCGAGTAAAATATTACTTTGATTCCGTTTGAAGACAGGTATCAGACGGAATTCAGATATACGAAGGCATTTAAGAAGCATGACCGCATCATTGACTTAAACAGTGGAGGAGAAGAAATCGCCCAGTGAGACACGTAAAGATAATTGTTATTTTTCAAATAATCTAGTGAAAAAGATGCGAAATGTTGTGATGGTATGATCGTAGTATCATTATCGCGTGCAGATTCTTGGCAGCTTACCAAGGCGGCCATGTCCTTTGATGTATTGTGTAAATTTATTTCCTTTTATTTAAGCCAATTCAAAACACTGCAAAACACTGATCATAAAAGAATTTTTATGGTCTCCTAATACTGCTGTCAACATGCTTTGTTATACATATTTCCTAAGCTAAGGAATTCTTCTAAATTCTACAGAAATGAGTAGATGGTGAAATGGATACATTTGGGCATACCTAATAAAAAAACTTTTTCTCAGTTTTTCAACTTCCAAATTCCCTCTTGACAAACAACTCTGTTTCCTTTCCAATCGAGACTCTAAGTGTGAGGCCTGTGACGAATGATTCTTTGATCTATTCTCTGTTTTACTATTTGGCTCGTCGTCCCTATCTGACATTCCGCCACTCCTTCTGTTTTCTGGGCACTGTTGCATTAGAAAGTTGGTCTTCGGACATTAAAGTATACTTGAAAAGACGAAGCAACAGGTAAATCGCAAGCCTAAACTGAGATCTGTCGCTATCCCTGGCCATTGCTATTGTTAATGAAAGCGCTGAACTCTTCCACGACACAGTAATTATGTGATCAGCCGTCATTAGGAAGGAGCAATATTGTGAAAGCGTGGAATGAGATTTAATCGCATGACCTTTGACCTTTGTTTGATGTTACCTGCACATTAATTTTGATAAATCTGGCAAACAATTACCACCGTTAACCAAATCCATCATTATGTAAGAAGGCATTTCAGTCCTAATTTCATTCCTCGGTCGTAATTTTGGACTTACATGTGAGTTTTGACCTTTGTCATTCAGCACTTCACAACTTTAGATTGATTCTAAGATTCAGGTATCCATGCTCACGGTAATAGAAGGGTTTTCGACTGATAATTTTTAATTCCAGTGAGTGTAATTTTTCTATCTCTGTTACTTCTTCACTTAATTCTTATTTCACCACAGTGCCCATTGTTTGTTTACAACAGCTCTAAACAAATAGATGACGTCACATTCTGAAATTCAGTACTGTTGTAAATAACTACCAAATTAATCATTTATGCCATAATTTTTCAACTTGTTGTTACTCATTCCTTCTGAATATGTCAGCGTAATGAGTATTATTTCGGAATTCAGAGTAGCTATGATACTCTGTGGAGGCACATGAACTTCCAACTTCATTGGTCACACGGATTAACTAAGGATATTAATCTGCATCATATCTCTTTCCATTTTGAATCACTGCGTCAGTCGCGAAACGCGAATCAAACAAAGGATTGTTTCTTAAGCTTAAACTGTGACTACTCAGATCTTAAATGCCTTGTTTATAAGCACCGTCCACCTATTCCTACAAGATCCGCCTCTCTAAGCCAGTATCCACTCAATCCTACATTGCTAATACTGTGGTTTTCTCTCCTGTACTCTCCTCATCATATCCCTAACAACCCGGGGTATCTCTCAACCCTTTCCATGGTTTACTATACCCAGTCACCATCTTTTTACTAGATATCATCGATATCAACCACTCGGGTGGCTTCTTCTCCTCTATTTTCTTCCCTTTTTTACATTGTTAATTACTAACGTATTATCTCATTTGTCTATTAATTACCCAAGTTTGAGCTTTCCCGCAACAAAAGCAACGATACCTGCGCTACCCAAAACAGCGACTAACTACTTAAACAGCGTCTTCAGTTACGATGGAAAGTGATTACTATGTCGATAAAATAGCTCACATTATAGTTGGATAAATTGACCTCATGTTTATCTGCAGAATGCCAACAGTGAAATACGAGCCAAAACTGGATTTCAAGGACGTTCTTTTGATTCCAATACGGTCCTCATAAAAAGCCGAATTGATGTCGACCTAGTTGTGTCTAAGTTGTTGTATGCTTGCCATAAAAACATGCTTGTCACTAGCACGCTGCTAGGATGACGCAATCCACTTCCTTGCCGTTCTAAAACGACTGTGCTAATCATTCGCAGATGCTTCAAAGTGTTGATTTCGTTTCGGTCAACAGTTATGAGCGTAATTGATTAACTTACCTCAGTTGTGAATACGCATTACTTCTTAAGGAAGCAAACACTTCAATGAATTACTAATAAAGCCAAAGGATCACTGAAAAACGCAATTTACGTTACAATTTTTTCGATTCTGATCCCTTACTTCTCTTGCTTGCTTAATAATTCTGCTTAATGATGGATTAAAAAAAAAGAAAGTGGTGTCATAGTATAATAAAAAGTAGTTAGATTTGTATTTCGGAATTCTGAACAGAAATATGTTGGCATACCCACTGCTGCATCCAACTTGGACACTGTAGAACAACTGAAGTGGTAGAAGCTCTTTCCACGGATAAGCTTTTTATCCACTTCATATCTTCTTTGCAGGCTTTTTTGCTGGACATGTTACGAGAGATAAAAATAATGCAAATTGTTCTACAGGATGGCTTCTGACGCAGCTATGTAAGAAGCGTGGCTGGAATAATGTGCTTCGAATGCGAGGCGACAAATCTCCCATACAGACATATGTCGTTAGTTTTGTAGATATTGTGCAGTGTCTCAGTGTTTCAGTTCTTTCTTTCACCATAAAAATTTGGCTTCAAGTCCAAAATTGTACAAAAAATGAAATATTGGGATTTGAATGCAATTCTTTGGACAGTCTTCTTTATTCCATATTTTAGATTGGAAATTTTCACACTTCCATCTTTGATTTTTTGATGTTTTTTTTGAACAACAGATTCCTGGTGTCCACTGCAGCATTCACAACCTTCAAGTGCTAACATGGGACTTGACATATCACTTTCTGAATCGCTTATTACGAAATAAATCCAATTTTACATGTGCAAATTTCCTATCTAAATCTCTCCAAATGACTGTATCTTCTTTTTACTCATGGTAGTTTATTTATATGTTTCTTTTTCGATAGATACACATTTCGGAACTTTTCGATTCCATTTTCCAGAAGATAAGCATTCAAGCACATTTTCTGAATCCAGACGATATTTAGTAGTACAGTAGAACACCGCCTTCTCTCGAACGAGATAATATTTAGCCAATGAAGTACTGTCTCCTTGTTCAGTTTTTCCAGGGAAACGACAGATTGGTATACCTGAAAAATTCTGTTATCTGTTATTTTACTGTTATTCTCAGCTTAGTCTATCCCATACAGTCAAAATTTAATTGCGTCTCTTAATTAAATTTTCTAAGAATTGTCAGGGAGGTTAATATTGAAAGGGAAAAAAATCGCGTTTTGAGTCTCCAAACATACATTTTACGTCGACAGAAGTCCAGTTACCATCTGCCTGACATACGCTGTAGTCGATACTAGCTAAAATATAGCCACGTATACATTGAAATACAACCACTTCCCATACCTTATATCCGTCCTTCACCTCTCCAATTATTGCACTATTTCTTGGCACCTTCGGTGGTTGACATTTCACACCTTAAAATGAAGCAAGGTTTAATTAACAGTAGCGAATAAATATCAAATAAAAATATCAAATGGACCAAAAAAAATTATATGTGCTTACTTTATTTCATAAGAAATTACGGAATTAGCTTAAATTAGGGGGAAGAAAAATGCTTCACATTTTTCTGTGTGGGGTTTGATACCTTTTCATAGTGAGAGCCTTACAGTGGCGGAGAGGTTTGAGTGGTGTGACTAGACGGTGTTGCCCATCTTACGTTGAGGATGTCACATCAGGACCAATACTCACTAAAGTGCTCTTTACGGGATCCCTTGGGCAAGGTGAAAGCAGAGAGACGAAGCGAGTCACGGTTAGCCTAACCAGCAAATGACTTAAGACGATGGTTAAAACACAACTTCTTCCCAAGCAAACTGGAAAGAAGTTGTAAAAAAGGTCGACAGGAGGAAATCCGTTGAAAAATCGATCGAGCAAGGATCAAGGGTTTGACAACTTACTTTTACATCGCGGTATAATTCCTGACCATTCCCCATGTGGAAGACATTTCAATGTCCTATTCCCATCCAGAAAATGTGTTGGTGAACAAGAGAACCGTGCAATACCTCCAACTTTGAACGTTGTCACGACTACTTTCATTTCCGAGTCCATGATCACCAATGGTGTACACTGCAATGCTACAAAAAATGCTGTGCGCAAATTCGTTGCATTTAAATACAATAAAATTTTTCTAGCTTGATTATACGAAAATACAAGTAAAGACTGCTTGCACCTAATGTTTTGTGAATGTTTAAAAAACAAGGCTTGATGCTTTATATAGTTATTTATTGTCAGCAGTATATTTCGTGTATGACACATTCCATGTTTAAATGTTTTGAACTATTGGTGAAGTAGGAGCAAGTTATGAGTCAGGTTATTACAAAAATTGTTGCTACTATCAAAGTCAAGAGGTACCTCTACATCTTGGTGAGATATGAGACCATTTCCCGGAACTTGCACATGCCGATGAAACTGAACCGTCAACATAAAAACCACTTCTACATGAAAACTGTGCAACTGTTCCAATAAATAAATAAGGACTTGTGTAAACAATTTGTAAATTTGAAGAATTTGCAAATGGCACACACTTCTGATCTGCAAAAAAACATTTAGATGTTATCTTAAACAATGATTTTATACGTGCATTTCTTATGCACACAAAATTTTTGTGTTATTATTGAAGTCAAAAATACTAACTTTTCACAATGATTTTGACAGTATTTCGGTGTCCACTGGGAAGAACACAGTGGAAAAATCCTCCATCTTCAGGACGTGCTGCTGCTACAATCAACTACAAAAAAAATATCAGTCATATTTCAAAATTACCTAAAATTATTACAATAAAAATTCAAGGGAGCTATGAGTTTGGAAATGGTAGTTAAAATTACTTCGTAGGCATCCATGCCAGATTTTCCAGGCAAGTCGATTTCAATCCATGATTGCGGATACTTACGGTACGTTGTTGAAACTTCCCATCTCGGCTGGCCTTTCTTACGAGGAAATAAACACTGAAGTCGAAGCGTTGTCGATATGTTTATCATAAGGTGTCCTCTTGGTGTTACTGTATGTAGACTTCGTCCTAATTCCAAATTTATTGGTGGCGGACCATCTGACGAAATACAAATTTCAGAAGTTAATTATCAACGCATACTGGAGTACTTGTGAATCAATTTAAAACGAAACATATGTAAAGTTAGGCACCAAGGGTCAATGAACAAAGATGTGTTGGCCGATGCATTAAAGTTTTACAAGAACTGTTTTCTCTGAAACATTCTGCCTTTTGTGAGCGACAGTTTTTGTGGGTTCAAGGTAAAGCAAATTTCTACCAACCATTTTCGTTCTGTGGATCCAGTGTAACGCATTTGGGTATTTTCGGCATCCATGTGCCTCCTCTACATGTGATTACAGCTTTTCCCACAAATTGTTGCGTACCATATTCTTGACATGATAAGATTAACTCCGCCCCATCTACAAATCATTAGACTGAAATAATTTTTATAAAACCTGCAAATGAAGACCTACTTGGACTTGATTTCTGAAATTCTGGAATCAGTAAGGTATTCACCAGTAAATCGCTGATTGAAAGTGATTTTTTTTCCACGTTTGGCAGAAAATGCGATTAAATTTGACCTCTCACTCATACGATATTCGCATGAATGAACATCTGCAACTGTTCATATCGCAATTTTTTCAAATTTGTAAATTAATTTAAACAAATCGAAAAATAATTAGTGATATGCGTCGCATTTACCGTATGGTATATATGTTTGTTCTAGTTAATCTGCTAGGGTTAATAAATTGCGACATATATGTTTAATACTAACTGCCTTCATAACTCGCAAAATACGTCACTACAAAGTTTTTTATAGCTGTTTTAACATCGTGTATATAATTTAGCAATGCCAAAATGGATTGAATATTACTGTAAGCAACAATTTTCTGACCTGGATTACAATGCAACATACCAGCGGTGACCCATTTGCCTCTACGACAGCGCATCTCCATCATTCTAACTTCATTTACCAAGAACCCCACGGCACAGCCTATCTGAACATCTTCGCTGAATTTTATTCCCAAAACAATTACAATTTTTTTTTTTCGTGAAAACCTGATTATTCAAAACAGTGATTCTTAGGATCGGATAATTACTGACAAATACAAACGACTTTCCAGCTGATCATTGATCATACATAACTGACATATTTTTTCAAATACTAGATAAAAACCTTCAAAACAGTTCCAGGAGCAAAACGTGACTTTGTTGAAATGTAGGAGTTTTTCACGTTCAGAATTTTATAGGAAGAAGCAAGGCTAGGGAAATTGCACATTTGATCAGATTGCCTTGCAGCTGCAGACGCTTTTACTGAAAAAAATAGTATTTTTATCTAATTGAATTTGAATAGAAGGGATCGGAAGATTGAAGGCATTTCGACGAGAATTCATGATATGAATGTTTTGACGGGATCGTGGAGGTGAAAGTGGAGAGACGAAGCGAGTCACGGTTCGCCTAATGAGCGAGTGACTTAAGACAATGGTTAAAAAACACAACTTCTTTCCGAGCGAACTGGAAAAAGTTGTGAAAAAGGGTCGACACGAGGAAACTCGTTGAAAAATGGACCGAACAAAGGTATAAGGAAGTTCACAAGATCCATTGCTGTCGTGTAAAAGATTACAATTCTTAACAATACAGAAGCCCAAGCTCTATCAAGATAATAGAAAAAAGTAAAATGAAGTCCAATATTTCAACAGAATTTGAGAGCTCTTACTACTGTTTTTTAGAATATAAATGAATATAATAAATACAATTTATCAAAACAATGAAAAACGACATGCCAACAGTAAACATTTTAAAAAATATTGGGATTCTACACCCTCCTCGTAATTAATTCGCAAAAATGTGGGTATTAAAGAAATCCCTCCAATTGAGAATTTAAGTTTGGAAACAACGATGGATCTGAAACTTACCACAGGGTAGAAGACGCGTGAACCATTCACCATCCCGACATTCGATGGCATTCGCTTTATTCGTGTTTTCATTTTTTAGGCACATATATTGAATTATGGTATTTTTAGGGTAAAAAGTCTGTTGTATGCTCAAATCTAAACGAACCAAATGGCCACTGATATTTGTTATGCGGTATGCAACAAAAGGTTGATCATCATTTGGACGACCACATGATGCCCGTAAATCTAAGATTTGAAAATGATGCAATCATTTTGGTATCGCAGTAAACAACATATTCATGTTTCAAATAATGTGAAATATCGTCTTTTTTATATAAGCCAACATTTGGTTTTAGAAAAAGCACAATATGGTTAGGACAGCAAAGGAGTTGTATGAAACTAATTTAGAGATTTCACTTTTAATACAGAAATAAACCAACACCTTCAATGCACCTCAAATTTGGGTGTATTTCACCAAAACGACATTTTGACCGAATAACGTTCGTTCCACATATCATGTCTATTTCTTCATTATGATGCAGCTCTGTCTTACTGGAGTTGTATCTATTACCGTTACCTGCTTCTAACTTGCAGAGTTCTGCAAAAAAAAACTCTTCATGTAAATATTTATTTACTAGCTCAATTACTGAACTATTGCCTACTTCATACCTCATTTTCAACCATATCAAAACAGAAATAAAATTCATACTTGGTCTACAGTGCCCGATCTGTTGGACAAAAACTCCATTTCTGCATTCAAATTTGTCATTTCCATGCATTTCATAACCACGTAAGCAAACCACTCGTCCCTGATCGCCATGTCGCACAAATTCACCTGACTGCAAGATTTGGGGTAATCGTATATGAAGGAAGAAGACCTGATTACGTATCGGTATCCGACAGTCATCTACAAAATTACTCATGAATCTAAAAACTGCAGAAAAATTGACATTCCTATTACTGCTCTTCCGCAAACACAAAAATCAAAAAAAAAAAAATTTCAAAGGAAGGATATTTGAAAAATATCCGAAGACGACAAACTACTTGCCAGGAATGCACTTAGAAACTTCTGGCGTCCATGTTCCATTTTTACAATGTGCAATTCCATCTGCCCGCGTGTTTTCGAAGTGAAAACCTTTCGAACATATTGCCTAAACCGTACTTGATGATTCGATGCATCAAAATTAATGAAAACCTTTCGAACATATTGCCTAAACCGTACTTGATGATTCGATGCATCAAAATTAATGAAAACTTCAATTTCAACCTGTCTTTCTGTGCTTGAAAAAAATTTCTGTTATTTGGAATCAAAACTTTAATGAAAAAAATGCTCGGATCCCTTCGAACCGTAAATTGAAAAGTACAACACAAAAAAGAAAACTATGTTAAAATTGAAGTAAGTACAAAACGCTTTTTGAAACGAACCGTAATTTCAACTGGATTGTCATTACTTTTCGTAACAACAATTTTTCTTCTGTAATCAGATAACAGCGGTTCACATCTTATAGAACGACGACGTCGCATCCAAGCAATCTGTCCTTCCACAATCGGATGAGTTTGTGGAATGCATTTTGGACTCTTTCTCGGCATCCAATTCCCATTAACACAGGTTGCCTAAAAAAGAGAACTATTAGGAAGCAATAATTAAAAAAAAAAACCCATGAATACTTTAGAAGCGATAAAAACCGTTCAGAAAATCAGATCTGCACAATAGTCCGATTGAAATTTATAATATGCATAATTTAAAAAACAGTCATACCATAAATACTTTAAAGGCGATAAAAAATGAAAAACTACTTTTGGTGACCCATGCAACATAAATCCTTTTTTACACTGAAATGCAATCGAACGACCCTCCTCTACTTCCGATATATATTGCGCATAGTCATAAGCACCCATCTTCCTTCCAGCATTATTTGTCCGCCTTCCAAGATCGCAAATGTTTTAAGCGGATGTTCACAGAGAACTGAAACGTTAGAAATACGTTGTATGAAAGGAATCAATGTATTCATATTAAATAAAGAATCAACCACTAACAGGTGAAACACCGGAGAATTATTTAGCGTAAAAATTATGTATCGAAAAAAGTATAAAAACAGAAGAGCACAGATCAGTATTGAGAGTTACCACTACTATAAATATATAGTACTACTATATATTTATAGTAGTGGTATATAGATACATCGATTGTATCAATCGTAAGCGTAGGTTCCCGACGACAGACCTCAGCGGCGGGTCAGTCGGATAAATTTAATCGCAGTCGAATGCTACGACGTACTGCAAAGATGACGCGCATGGACAACTCCTGGCATATGCGAATCATGAACAAGGATTTCTGGCTTATGACGAAGCACAGAACTGTGATGTGGAGAAGACGTTCTACAATAGCGGACCCTACAATCACGTGGGACAAACGCTAAGAAGAAAAAAAAAGTATATAGATATATATACATATATATACCGATTGTTTAATCGGATGTATACATTTAATCGAAAATATATGTGTGATAAATATATCCGATTAAACAGACTATATCGATGAAAAGATTTGTAGGAGTCTGATTATCAATCTTTTATTGAACTTAACGTAAACGTGCTACAGAAAATGGCAATAAAAGTACCTGGCTGACATGAAAATGGTTTGCCCTCACTGGACCAATTCCCATACAAACATTTAATAGTATTACGCACCCCAGATGGCCGATAGCCCTCATTACACTCATACCGTGCAAGCGCTCCGTGTGATGATTTCGAGAATACAACTTTTGCATTCGGCATTCTTGGTGGCCAGGATTTGCATCTCTCTTGAACGCAAGCAATTCATAAAACTGCATCAAATTTGTGAATTTCTTGGTATTTTTTATCACATTAAAACCACGAAATTATGTAAGCACTATATTGGCATAAGATCACATGGTTATAGTGCAATTTCCGACAAAAAGGTGCCCATTAAAATAAGCATGATAGCTTTCACTGAGTAAAATGAATGAAAGACCTGGAATACAAGCTGGAATGTGTGACCAAGTACCATTTCGGCAGACGATTGTCGTTTCTACATCAGCTATTTCATGTTTTGGATAACACTCAACTCTCATCCGTTCTCCGTGTAAAGCAAGCTGCGAAGGTATGTAATTAACAACATGTCCATCGCTTATTTCAGGTATGTGACATCTGCCTAAATTTCAGAAAATATTAACTGTAATTTTTGAACCAAGTATTTGGTTAAACTCCGAAAATTCATTTAGGGGTTAATCAATGAAATGAGACAAAGCCCGACATTTGTCGACAGACAAAATGTTGTACAATCTAGCATTCTACGTGAAAAAATGAAGATTAAACAAATTTTAACTTTGCTCAAGATGAAATACATAAAAAAGTAGCACATACTGTATCATTTAAAATCGGTTAAATGCAAAAAGCATTGATTAGATTTAAAATAGCACTTAAACAAATCGGCATCGGATGTGACCATCGTGCATTGTCTTCACATTTTGCATAAGGTGCACCAATGTGATTCATCCCTTCTAAGCAACGAAAAACAATAACTGCTCCGAAGTGGGTGTCATCACCATCAATGTATCCATTGTGTAGCTGAGGCAATGGAGGGCAACGAATTTCTTCAAAAAATTTTGTAATTCACAGCACCTGTGTTGTATAATTATACACTCTGTTCTAAATGAGCAGACTTTTGAAATTGGAATTTCTTTAGCTAACCTTCACACGTTGGTTCATTACCACCCCAAACACTTTCAGCAAGACATATCCTCTGCACTTGGCCAACTAATCGGTAGCCTGTTTTGCATGAATATGTGATGCGAGACTGATAAGTCAATGAACTGCCGAGCACTTTGCCATGCAATGGATCCGATGGTCTTTTACATTCCACTGCTGAAAAACTAAATGTACCAAAAAACTTTTCAAAATGTGTTGTAATAATTTATGACTTATAAATACAGATCTCGTCATAACTAAATGATAAAGTTACAGAAACTAAAAATTCAAAAAGCGTACGTTTACAGAATGGTAGTTGGGCACTCCACTGTCCGCTGCTCAAGCAACGAAGCGTTGATGACCCAATCAGATGATAGCCGGGGAGACACACTATTTCAACAGTATGCGGATAATAGAACAGTTCACCTTTCCGCATTCCATTCATGATATTTCCCGGATCGGGACAGCTACGAGCTACAAAAAATAAATGATAGAAAAAGCACATATAAAATTGTCATTTATCCAACCTAAATCTCAACTATGATATTTCAATAGTGGCACTCCGAGAAAGAACGATTATCCAAAGTCTCAGAGACGAAATATACACCTTGACAGCGTAGGTCAGGACCAAACCAATGTGCTATTTTTTCCCGATTCAATAAACATTTCGCTATCGTTATTCCTTTATTGTTATATCGATGATAACCGGGCACGCAACTGTAGCGCACTTCTGTATCTAGTTCATACTGACCGCTGTACGAATTGCCATCATGTTGTGCATACGGTATTTCCGGCGGTGGACCGCACTTTCCTACAATTTCCTTCAGTCTAGCTGAAATACTACTGCCGAAAACCAATACTGTCTCTTATTCTTGCAAGCTTTTAAACGATTAAAGCTAAGCAATCAAAAAATCCAACATTATAGAACAAGTTTAGAAATGAAAAACTCCTAGTATTGCTCACTTAGTAATCTGCATTCAGGTTTAGTACCACTCCACTCACGATTCGCTTGACAACGTCGTTGTGATGGACCGACTAATATATACCCTTCATTACAACCATATTCTGCATTTGAACCAAATAAGAAATCGCCTGGTGTTCTGATGAAACCGTTAGGTAGATCGACCAATGGATGGCAAGTCATTGCTGTAACTTCTCAGACTGCAATCTTTGACAACAGTGATAAGCTCATAAAACAGAATAAAAGATATCTTCCAAGGCTACAGATGGAAATATCGGTTATCTTACGAGAAAAATATTAGTGCTTCGAAGTATGAAGAGCATTTGCTAGGAGCATTCCTAGTCGTGATCTCGTACTGAGCGTTTGTAGTGTCTCAGGATATGTGGATATTTATACTGTTATGAGAAGGAAGAAATGAGATTGACTTACATGGATTGACGCATGACAAGCCGCAGGAACCATCACAAAGACATCTTTTGCTGCTTTTCTTGCATTGCTCATCTCGTGTACACGCTTTCTTGCAATAATGGGGACGGTTGGAAACATTTACGTCTGGGCATATTGTTGTCGGGGAAGAGCAAATGGAAGGTAACAATAACAGTGATAGTAGTACCAGTACAGTAGGCATTGAATAGATGAATATGAAAGGACGGCTCCTGAAGATTCAAGCAGTTGACATACGTACATTAATAATTATATCGATAGGTAAGTTTAATCGAAGCTGTAGTGAAAAGTAGATATCAATAGCTAGAAAGTGTGAACAGAGTGTGCTTTGAACGTATTGCCCAGTTCTTTCAAGAGTAGAAGATTCGGCCAATATGATGCCAAGATCTTCGAAAAATCCATTATTCCTGTGTCTATGAAATAAGGAACATCTCCAGATTACCCGTTGCCATCTGTGTTTATATTGCTTTTTATCATTGGGTATGTCTATTGCTGAGGCAGTTTTGAAATAAGTACAGTTTCAAATACGTTCCCCGTATCTCATCAAATTGCTTCGCTTTAAAAATTTTTCTACTCAAGACATTCATTCTCAAGCTCCTGAAAATATATAGTAAGTGGGCTTTTATTATTGGATATTTTACAGCGGTTACTGTTATATGAATCCAGAGCTGTACGGCATGAATGCACAAGTACTTCACAACCGATCATCGATCGTCCTAATAAGCTGATAGAAAAGTCTTCCAACTTGATCTAGTTTATCAAGCATTTCCTGACTAGAAAATCAAGATACTGAGTGGTTTTTTTATCATTCAAACCCAACTAATACTTTCTTGAATAAGCAGTTAAGCAATCCTGAGCTGGGACCATTTGGTCTGCAGTTATTTTCTTTTTTTCAGTGAATTTACTCAGTGTTTCGTGAGCATTCGTGTGTGATATATCCCGGAACTATAGAGATAAAAATATTTGTGAAGTTTCTCCTAATGAAATTCACAATGTGAAAAACTAACTGCATCAAAATGAAGGAGCTTGAAGGATGAGCTTCTGAAAATACTGTTTGGAATGCAGAGATCCAGACATCTGCAAAATTCTCATCCCCGAAAATACCATGATTCTCTTTCATCAATTATAAGGCATTCAGCAAGGTAAAATTGAAGGTAAGAAATTTTATGATAAGCAGGTGGGCGAAGTATTAGAAATGTAATGGAGAAAGTACAAAGAACTGAGAGTAGCATTGGGATAGCTTAACTATGAGAAATAAAGCAACAAATTCAAGGAAGAAAAACAAGAGAGGAGTACTACAAAATTTGCACAGACTTTCAATCATTCAAACGGTGTCGTGAGAGGTGAAATCAAATTGCAAGGAGAAAGGAACAGTATAAAAGTGCCTGAAAGAAGTGGATGAAATTCACTAGAGGAAAACGGTACGCGATGGATGAGTTTCAACGCACTTTCAAAATAGTATGAAATGTGAATTTTGAGTGATAAGATGGTGGATGAAATCTTGTCACAAGAAACAGTTGTTGCAAACCTCCACTGCTTGCTTGTCGGCTTGCAGCTGCTTCTTTCAAGCCATCATTGAGAATGTGTAATGTTGAGCTGGTGCTGCTGCTACCACTACTACTAATACTACTACCATTGCTAAAGTGCCATTTCCCTTAGTTTGAGAACGTAAGTGAAGTTTGTTGGCAGTTAGGATTAATCAGATCATCAGATTTTTGGGATTTTTTTTTTTGAGTTCTTTAAATAAACTTATTCAAAGTATTTAGGAGTTCCACGAATTTCTCGTTCTTCAACATGTTTTATTTTGAATTCCGGTAGTACATGGAAGATAATCAAGACTCTTAGCTTCAGAAGTTTAATCACGTACCTCGCACAATGTCTAAAAACAATTCGATGAAGTTTCAATGTGCTTAAAGAAATGAAAGTTTTGGAGATCTCTGATATAATCTGACTATAACCTGGCAGAAATGAGAGGACAATATCAGTTATTTCCGATTCTTGAGAAAAT
>JABVXS010000877.1:0-21758 GCA_013365335.1 Madathamugadia hiepei | reverse complement strand
GACTCAGGGCGATTACTTCTTGCCCTGAGTCCGAAACAAAATAAAAGGGAAATGGAACAAATGATCAAAACTAATTGATGCAAATGATCAAAACTAATTGATGCAAACATTAAACTGTACATTCCTTCCATTCGTAAATTCGTTTTTTTTTTAGATATTACACTGGAATGTTTGATAATTTATCAATTTTAGTTTAATGTGACAATAACATAGTCTTTCTTCCACTGGCTTGGTAAAATGTAGTACAATGGAAGTGCACAGATCCGAAAATTTTCGATTGTTTTCATTTCGAATCTTTTTTTTTTCTAATAGATGCAAGTTAATTTCACGATGTGATCATGTCCAGAATGTGATACGACGACATATAAAATGTTCACACGATTTGAAACTACGAATTTTCGATAATGCAACACCACAAAGAAAAGGGGGAAAAATGCAAATTAACTTGCATCTATTAGAAAAAAAAGATTCGAAATGAAAACAATCGAAAATTTTCGCATCTGTGCACTTCCATTGTACTACATACTACCAAGCCATTTAATAAAACAAAGAAATTGCTGGAAATTTCTAGAACTAAGTTCCTTTTGCAATAGAAACACACCTCAATCTTTAATAACTTGAAAACTGTTGCTTAATTTAAACAAAAGATGCTTCTCCACTATATTATATTAAAAGTCTAGAAGGAATTTTGTAGCATCAATGGTGTTATTTGTTCGATTATCCTACACCAAACTTTACAAATCTTATTACGATTAGTACATCTGCCTGCAGTGTGTTATACACACCTAAAGAAGGAAAATCACGAAAGCAATGCAAAAATGTATAACTGCTTAAAACAGTGACATAGTGCAGAAAATTACTAAAGAATTCCCTTCACGAATATTTACTTTGAAGATTACATTAAATGAAACCTGAAAGATTTGTAAAATATTGGAAAGCCTAACTGTTTATACTTAAACCCCAAGTTTTTTTTTTTTTTTGACTGCTGCAAAATCTGCACAAACATGCCACTGCTTCACACTATATTGAGAAATAGAAACCACAGCACTGAACTTAGTTCGTATAAACTGCCATATTATTTTCAAATTCACTTCGCGATGTCTCACTAATGCCAGTTTCAGATGTGTCAAATTGAAAATTTTTCAAAATTTGAGATGCTTTTGATCTGTTTTTCAGCATTTTAAGTTCCCTGCTATAATCTTGCCCGGGGTAACTGTGACTTTTCTAATAATTTAAGCGAAATGGCATATGGAAGCATACATACAGAGTAATAATTTATTACATTGAACAACCATCTCGACTACCTGAAACTTGAATCAAGCGACAAGTAATTAGGTAGTTTCATGCGGTGATGCAATAAGTAGCTGAAGTAGAAAGAAAATATTTAGAGTTCTAAAATTATAAATTAATTTTGAAGGAACTAAGCAACAATACATACATTTTTACAGCTTGTGATTATGCGAACTCTGCACTTAACAATGTCAGTTACAGCATTTCTGATGAGATTCAAATCCCCAAGGAATATAACAGAGAAAAATACTTTGAAACTGACAAGAAAACCTTTTCATCTGAGACCGGAAAGAGAAGTTGTAAAAACCACTATGCAAAGATGTCCCACACACAACTTGATGAAAAATAAAAAAATCGTTCGCAAAAGAACTAATGTGAATATATATATCCGTACCATACAAATTATATGATGCAAAAGAAAGGAAGACAAAATAAAAGCACAAAAAATATGTGAAAATAAAAACAAAACTCAATAAAAATGAATGTAAATCGAGAATTCAAAATTCACAATCCCAACACTGCTCCCGAATTTTAAAGTATTAAGAAAAATAAAAGTCATAACACTATCACTTGAAATAGTACTTCTGCACAATCATTAAATAATTGCTACATATTTCTTATATCTGTTACCAGGACAATTAATAAACAACATAACTGCAAAACAGATCTGACATTAAAAGTATCCTGTCATGATAAATTAAAATAATTGCCTACCTTTACAGATATATTTCGAACCAATAAATATTTATGCCTTGATGAAATGATGACTTCTACCTGACTCGATAATAATGAATTACACGAGTACGATGCTAATTAAGTAGAAATAAATTCAAAGTCCCGGAGAAACAACGCATTTAAATTTGACCGAAATGATCGAAGGAAAGATATAATTACTGCCTGCAAATTTTCATGTCCTCAAGACCAGTACTGCCAAATTTAAATCAAATTAAAGAATGGCTTAAGTATTTCACTTTTTCAAAGTGTGATCCATTTTAGAACAACAGTTAAAGTTATCGTCATTGAATTTATGCCACGCAAAAGGTGACCGTCACCAGAGCTACTAACACACCGGAAAGTTATACCATGAAGGATGGTGCATGACGGCAATGACTCTTTAAAAAAAAAAGAAGAAAAAATACCAAAGATACAACCAAATCAAAGTTGACTGCAATTCAAAAACTCGCTTGATTAAAACTAACCTACAATAGCTAGCAAAGTATTGAGGAAACGAACACTGGGAGCATAAGTAATTAGTCCTCAATGATCCAATGAAATGTCTTAATGCTAGGACAAATTTTACCGTAAAACCAATTTAACCTACTTTAAAATGCGAAATTACATCTCAAACCGATGAGTGGATATTACTTTATAACTTAGCTTTATCTAACGGATTCAAGGCTACCTTTGTCATGCATCCTTAGTTCCAGCATTTTAAGGTTAACAACTGGATTTACAGTTAAGAGTAAATTTACAGAATAAAACCGAAGAGTAGATAGCTTTTTTTCTGCACATGTAAGTTCACCTGATCATATCAAACTTCACAGACTTAAATTTTCCAACTTCAAATTAACGTTTTTTAACTTGAAGTTCCGTCACGACAATCAAAAGTCAGTGTATCCATAAGAGATAACATGACTTACCGTAACTGAACGTAATTTCCTGGGAAGAGTGCGTCCGTATTACTTTTGTCATTGAGTAGACGGCCCTTCCACCACTCACCATCACTTTGATCTGTGACTATTATGATATCACCAACTTTGAAAGATAATTCATCGTCACGCTGTGCCTGATAATCATATAAGGCTTCCGCCTTCAATTCCTTTCCACCCAAGACATCCACATAATTACCCGGAAACCATCCAACTTTTTTAGTCCCGTCGTCGGAGGCAATCTGCAAAGATATCACTTCAATAATATCCTTCTACATCTCCAACTAGAACTAACCATTATTCGACACAATCCAGAAAAATAATTTTTGTCATTATTTACATTAAGATTTACCTTTGCTTGGAAAAATTTCCTATTTTCCAGGATTTTATTTGACTCAATACTTTCATTTCTTGCTTTTTGTTTGCCAAAAAAACCCATGAATATCACTGCCCCTCAGTTGGAAAATATGAAATTTCGGGCTCACAACGTTAACAAAAAAAAAAAAAGGTAGTGAGCACGTTGGAGAATTCTAGATCCTAGAAAGATATGTGTAACTTGCCTCTCCTTGCCACCAACCAGAAGACGATTTGCTTTGGATTTTTACCATATCACCAACTTTCAATGATAACTGATTGTCTGCTTTGGCTTCAAAATCAGCGACAGCTCTGCCTGTTCCAAAATCTGCACCTTCTAAATATCATTTCGTTGAATTATTCGCAACAAAATCTGATAACGAAAGTAGTTTAATAAAACATATGATCAAAGCATTTTCGAGAATAACACATTTTACCTGATTGCGATACATTACCGGATGAAGGCGGACATTTTTGCACATAATTTTCGGGGAAAATTCCCGTTCGTCCATTACAAGTTCCTTTCCACCATTCATTGATTGTTTCCGTAACAAATATACGATCACCCGCATGCAAATCGAGATCAGTTGGTTCCATTGCTTGGAAATCATAGAGTGCCACGTACCATTCGCCTGATGTCGACTCAGGTGGTGCTTCCACTATGATCATTTCAATGATTGAAAGAAAAGCAACAACTTGAAAGACCCTTTTACAAAGTGTGCAGGTGAGTCATAATACCACTGTATTTCTTTATCAAAACAAAAAATAAAGGATTTAAAAACCAACCTGTAACAACATCGTATACTACACCAGCTGTAGGAGTAGATGAAAGAATGGAAGCATCTTTTCCGACAGAATCTTTTGACTTTTCAACTTGATCTTTTGCCAAACTGTTTTTAAAATCATTCTTGACATCTCCACCTGACATTGAAACGTATGATTTGGGAAACCATCCAACTGAGCCAGCCTTATTCCGACCCTGAAAAATGCAATCAGGAATCTTCAACATCCGTGTTGAAACTGCAAAAATTTTGGTTCAAGTGACACAACTAAGTACTCCAGAATAAATTTCCATTTTCTCTCAATCCAGTATTCGTGCTGACAATCCTTTCAATGGTTTCCTATTGGTAATATAATCAAATTTCAAAAAAAATAAAAATTGAGCTTTATTCGATGTTATTTTGTTGCTTAATTCGCAGTTCTGATGCTCACATTAATTCGTTCGTTTCACAAAAAATTTCCAGCAAAAACATTACATATCCTTAATTAATACCAGACCTTCCAACGCATTTCCAGTTGTTCCAGGATTTCGATTGTATCTCCTTTTGAGAAACTTAACTCATTATCATTTCTCGCCTTCCACTGATACAAGGCAACTGCTGCTCCCAGAACCGGTAATTGTTTTTCTTTCTCTAAAAAAAAAAAAATCAACGACATCATGATCAGTAATTCTAAGACCCAATAAACATGGAATGTACCGAACCATGTTTCTTCCATAAACAAAAAATGATAGTTAATTCATGCAATGCTACGAAAAACAACCGCAAAAACTTGGTAATGAGCAATAATATTGAAATCAACAATATATACCTGACGCCGAAGAATCGGAAGAACCCGAAGTAGATTTAACAATCGCTGCCATCGGTTCCTCTACAATACTCTGCAAAGGTTCACTTGATGGGGAAGTTGCGACAGATGATATTGTTTGCGGCGGCTGAAACAGTATATCTGGAATCCCGATTCAGCTGAACTTAAGTGACAACAGGGGAAAGAAATCAAACAAGTGCGCTAAATTAGCACTTAAGTGCTACCTGCGTAGAAACGGCACTGACAGGTACCATCGGTTCAGCAAATGCTACGGGAAACCATCCGACTTTGTCGCGCATCTGTCCAGCTAACCAACCCGGTTCCGCCGCATGATTTTCAAATGCAAGAATGACATCTCCTGGTTGGAAACTCAGTTCGTCATCTACAAATCCTGGTCAGATTGTTGCAAAATTTACTGATAAAATACAAAATTTCGTGACATTTTTTATAAGCAAAAAAAACCCGGAAAATTTGAAAAAAAGCACCTGAACGTGCCGTGAACTCATACAGTGCACGATACTTTACTGCACCGGTAGTACCATTTCCTTTTGGTAATGAACTATTTGGTACGGAAAATTGCTGCACTACTCCATTTGTAATGCTTTCTATAAACCAAAAAACTTTTTGATATCTGAAATCCACGAAAAAGCAAAACCAAAACCAAGACTAATTATATATGATAACGATTTATTAACTACAAACCATACTCGAATCAATTGATAGAGATCTGTTAACTGAATGATTCGACAGAGATGTTGTCATGGCATTCGGTACATCACCATTTTGCCCAGAAACCATGACATTTACTTTCGGTTTCAAAAATTTGATCTGTTCGTACAGTTGAGAATGCAACGTCGACAGTTGAGTCAATTTCAAGGAACGTTCATTGAATTCTTCCGTTTTCTAAAAACCTAATTCCTTCTTCAAATATAAAGAATTTAAGGCAAAACTAGAAAAAACAAAAAAGTGAAAATATTATTACCTTCGTAACCAATTGTTGTTGTACCCTTGCGCGTTCATTTGCATCCTTCAGTTGCTTATTCAAAGTAGATAATTGGGCAATCAGAGATTGCTCTGTATTCTTCGCTTGTTCAATATCTTCAGCCTTCTGTGCTCTATTACGACATTCAACCTGCATCTGAAGACTTTCGTGTGCCAGCCGTTCATACTGCACACTCAACTGAAATTCACCTAACACTTTATATTTTGATATATCTCTAAATTCTCAAATCTCTTACAAGTTACTCCAAAACTCTGAAAAACGAAAGCTCTAAAAACGTAAACGAGAGATTCAAATCAAACACAAGGAAGCCTAGCTGTTTTAATTTACTTGTTGTTTAGAAATTTCCAGCGATCGAATCTTTTCTGCTTTTTCATCACGTTTCACTTTCATTGATTCTATTTCTTTTGTTATACCAACAATCAAATTCCTTGCCTATAAACAACCAAAAATGAAATGATAAGTAAAAGTAAACAATCAACAATTTAGACGAGGTGTTGCGCAGAAACTAGAAATATGAAAAGCAACGAAAGTTACAAAAGTATTGAACCCACTTGGATTAGTTCTTGATCTGAACTGAATATTGATAAACGGATCTCCAAAATCAGCCGATTTTTCATAATAGAACAACAGTCGAAATCACAGAAAACAGAATGGAAAAAGTCACAAAAAAGCATGTACAATATACTTGTGTAATTTTGGCGTTCAATTCTGCTGACTTTTCGTCCAGAGTTTGAAGCTGAAAGGACAAACTTTTCCGACGTTGTTGTCGCTCCAGGGTGCTGTCTACTTCATTTTGATGTTGTGCCTAAAATTCTGCAGAATGATATCGACAACGATAAACTTTACTCTCTTTTACCAAAATCAAATTTTTGAACAATGTTCTAGCACTGTGATGAGAGAAATTTTCATACTCAAATCATTTGTTGATCTAAATAAAAACTATAACGGTTATTCCACCTAAATAAAAACTATAACAGTTATTCCACCTTGATCTCTCGAATTCGTATAGCATTCAAATCAGCTTTTCGCTGTCTTTCCATTTCCCTCCTAGCTTTCTCTTTTTCTTCTAAAATACGTCTTTCTTCTGCTAAACGGGCCTCCTCGCGTTTTTGTTCACGTTCCAATTCCGCTTCACGTTCAGCTTGACGTTTCCTCTCAGCTTCCTCTCTTTCTCGTTCCTTTTTTTCCGCCATTTCACGTTCTTTCTTTTCAAATTCTGCTCGACGTCGTTCTTCCTAAAAATATAATAACAGTGAATACATGATATACGGTAGTCCTTAAAAAAAGTCTAAATCATACTACTTCAATTGGTAATTTAATTAGAAACCTCTTCACGTAATGCCTGACGACGCCGATCCAATTCTGCCTGTCCACGATCATAATTATCACGACGCTTGTCTTCGAATGTTTTCGGTACTTGAATTTTTTGTGCTGGAGGTGCGTTAGGATCATGTTCAGGAGAGTCAGAAACAGAACGAGAACAATGAGTTGCTAATTCAGGCGGGAGAGTTTTCGGAAGTAAATAACCGGCCTGAAAGTAAAGAAAGAACAATACAAGTAACTAAACTGTTTACGGAAACAACACTTAATGCATTACCAAGTACTAAAGGCTGGAAAGCAACGAAATGAATAAAAAAAACTAATACCTTGACTGAATCAATCAGATGCATGGCAACACAAAATTCTTCTACGCTAAGTCGACCATCCTTATTATGATCAGATAGAGTCCAGATCTGAGCTAAAACAGAATTCGGCAGCTGGCTTTGTGCCAAAATATTTCTGAAACAAACATCTGCAAAATAAAAAAAAAAACGGATTTTTGTACAAATATTTTTTTATATAAACGTATATTTTTCAGGAAACCAAACAACATGATGTATGATAATCAGCATTTTCCGTGATAGATTACCTCGCATGAACGCCACTGAGCGATCCAATTCTGCTTTTGTCAAGCTGATTGAATTGCTGACAATACTTCAACTTGTTATGATGTGGTATGGTCCAATCGCCTTGTATCTTCCCCGAAGTCAATAAATTTTGAGAAGTAGTTGGTGGTACCGCGCCAGTATTGACTGGCCTAACCACGGATGTTTGCGCAATCGGAGGATGAAACGGTGGAGTTATAGCCATTGCAGGCTGTAAAAAAGTCAGATATGAAATATTAACAAAGCAAGTAAAAAATTTCATTTCACCCAAAATTTATGCAGTAATTCAGAATCGATCTTGAAACTGATGTAGAAAAAAATTCAAGAAAAATACGTTTAAAGAAGCCGGAAGAGTTGATGGTAACGGTGCCCCAGCTAATACTGCACGAATCAAATGCATGGCAATCGAAAATTCAATTCGATCCATCTTGCCATCCTATAAAATTTTCTGGCTTTGTAAAAGCAAACACCAGAATTACCACACAGTGGTAACGAAAAAAAATCATTCGCAAAAATGGTTAAACATCGATTGGAAAAAAATTGCTTACCTTACTGTAATCAGCTAAATGCCACACCTGAGCCAGAACTGCTGCTGAAAGGCCAGATTTCATAAATAAGGGCCGTACCTGTTCACCAGAAACGAAACCATTTACTGGATTAAGGGACGAGAATTGAATATCATTTTCTCGCATTTCAGCTTCAGTTATTACCCAAGTTGTATCACTCATTGTCTGAAAAAATCAAACAAACCAATAATAAACTAAAAGTCAGTTATCAAATTGCATTTACCAACTTCGTATATTATGGAAAAACTTTAAAAAATCCATTGAAATTAAACTGCTGATAAAAATTGTAAAAAAGAAAACTATCTATTAAACAAAAAAAAATGATAAGTGAAATGTGACTCACAATAAAAATTTTATACATACATTCACATCAACAATTTTAAAAGAGTCGTGAAAATGCATCAATTTAAGCCTATAGTGAACCCTGGAAAAAAATCGGTTCAATTATTTATTCTATGACACAATATAACACCATGCCTGATAGAACCGTATCTGTTGACCAATGCTCTTGAAAACTACCAATAATGTTAGCTGCCAAATGGTTTCATTAAGTTCATTTGTCGCATATTGATTTTTTCATGGTTGCATCACAAATTTTTTTTCTTAAAATAAAAAAAACACCAAAGGAAGGACTAACTCTGCCTATGAGGAAACGAATCATCATTTCCCTACCGGAAAAATTTTCCCCTTTTTCTTTTATATTCCCATTTCATCAAAATCAACAAATGTTTACAAATCATTTCCGTTTTCTTTTTTCCAACAAGTTATTGGCATAACAACTATATACTTTTCTTTTATCTTTCTAAACATCTATGTTTGTCATCCAAGTACGGAAAGTGTTGGCAAATTATTGTGCTCATCTGTTCACGTATTTTAATCGCAACGTACGAGTAAATGTTGACAAAAGAAAAATAAATATTCTGAATGAAATAAACAGCCCAAAAAAATGATCGATGATAGTTCCGATTCATGTTAACCTCTCTAAATGTGCCATATTTAATGTATCAGACTCATTCCGTTTGTTCAGTTTTTACAGTCCTAGAATTACACCACCTGTACTTTTCATCTTTATTACTAGTTCGATACTCTAAACAAACATAACCCAACGGTTCATAAATTTCATAATGTGTGAAATTAAAGCTCGTCATGAAACAGGCAGTGTACACGTACGCGTCAATTTCTAACGTTATTTTCTGTTGTTCCCACACCTTAACCTTTTTTATTTGCCCTGCGTGGGATATCTTTGGAAATTTTAGACAAAATGTTTCGATATTCTTGTCGATAATTCTGAAATGAAAAGAAAGTAAGTATTATGGGCAAGCTTTAAGTAAACACGTACGTCAAAATAAATATATCTTTGGAAATTTTGGACAAAATGTTTCGATATTCTCGTTGATAATTCTGAAATAAAAAATATAATTTGTAGGGATATCAAAAAAATCTCTTTAAAATCACATTGTTCTAGATGATGTTGATACTCACATTTTGATGATAATATAATTTGTTGCCTTAACAATAAAAGAGTTTATCCAATTTTACAGCATTGTAACCTTATGCGTCGTCATCAGCGTTAAGAATTTAAAAAAAGGAAGGTTTGCTAGAGAATTAAGTTGGCAAACAACAGACTGACTGCTGTAAAATAATCCGATGGATTTCTCCTAGGCCTTAAAAGGCACAGATGTACTTGATGCATAAATGTGCATGTGTATGTGTATGTATGTTTGTATGTGTGCTTACAAGACATAACTCTAAAATGATGTTTGAAGAGTAAAAAAAGAAAAGGAGAGAAGGGATGGCAAGAATTGGTCGATAAATTTAATAAAATGAACCAGTTATGTGTCTATGTTTGTGTGTGTATGTATGTATGTATGTGTCTTTGTGTGCTTTTAGCGTATACTCTCAAGAGCATTCACAATTCTTCGTTAAAAAATGATAGACGAAACGTCAAACAAGGATGCATGCAATTACTAATTTAATTAAATTTAAATTTAAATATAAGATAGTATGAGAGGTGAATTAAGAGGATAGTTTGAAATAGTAAATTGTATTTATGCAATTTTCCTGGCCTTTACGATCAAATATATTTTTTATTGATTGAGGTCAATCGCAACCATTGGTTCACCCTTTTTTCCCACTGCAACGATGTTGTCCAAAATGCCTTACCGTCCACTGATATTGTTTATGGTTAGTTCGAGATTTTAATTTCAATTTCAGGCCCTTAAATGCAAAAAAGTTTCATTTGTTAATAATAATCCCCTACCTTTGTAGACCTTACTTCACAGTTTCATTTTCATTTTGATAGGTAACTAATTACTGTTTATTTCAGCAAATCATACTATTGATATGTTTTAGAAAATGTTGAAACTTTTTTGCATTTAAGCAATTACTATGAAAATTATAAGGTTTCCGTAAAATTCATATTGCCTGATCAAGTTCAAGTACACGGACAAAATTGTTCCCCGTCAAAAAAAATTTGGTGGACTTAATTATTTAGAATTTCAACGATTCTTTCGATGATTTCGCTACGTCGCTGCTAGTACTGAACCAGTTGCAGTGAATAATTTCCATTTTTCAGGTTCCCGGCGAATGTTAAAATCAATCGTCAATTTAACCTGCTACATTAATAATTGTAATGTCACATTTTTCACCTGAGATTTGTAACAAACAATTGTTTTATTGTATCAAGTCTTCAATTCTTGTAATTGCATTCTTTTCAAATTGGTTATTCTTAATTCACTAAAAGTTTTTTGTGAACTTAAATTTATGCTTTATATGAAGAACTGAAAAATAAAAAGAAAACGATGAATCGTAAACCATGGAAAGACGAACTGGGTCAAACAATGAATACACTTCGCATATTGGTGCGTAGTCAGTTGGGTTACCAAATGCGACATCCTGACTTCAAGTAAGTTCTTCAAAACTAATTATCGATATACTTCACTGATAGTCAATTTCTATAACTGGGTTTGTTAGCAGTTCATATACTTTATGGAGCTGTTTAGCATTTATTTTAATTGTTCAATCAAGAGGTGGGAACTGGGCAGTCAATAAAATTTGCGATCTTTTTGGACGTGTCCATACGGTTTCCACAAGTGTTAGAAAAATAGCAAAACTTGCTTCCAGAGGGATATATCCAGGTTAGTCCTAATTTTCGTGATGAATGCAAACATTAGAACTTTCACTCTTTATGAATCGATTCTTGTATAACAGTGATTATCAAAAATTTTCTGAACTGTAGTTGCAGGTACCGCAGGTTACACGGTTCCGGATACGGCTGTTGACAATTCATCAAATCCTATTCATCAAACTTACTATGGAGTAAATGGTTTTTCCCCTAAAAAAAATTAGCCTCAAAAAATTTATTTCAGTCATTATTTGATACCAAAGCTTATCGCTAAATTATTATCGCATAGGAAGCTGGAACTTCAAGCAACCTTGAAAACGAATCCTTGAAAAACGGTGACAGTAGGTCAAGTAAAAAGCAAGCTTACAAAAATGCTGAAGGAGAACTTGGCTGTGGGTAAGTCTCATGTTGTATATTTTTTTAAAGCATGTTGTGTACTTTTTTTAAAGTTTAGTTTCATAGTATAAATTATGGATTGTGGAAATTACTCTCAAGGATATTTGGTGGTTGAGAATGATTATACAAATTAAAAATATTTTGTTCTGCTAATTTTACTCTGCAGTATTCGCAATGTTTCCAGGATGGACACAAATATTGCTCCATCAGTAGTTTCTTTAAAGTCGAAATATTATGAACCACGTTTACCTAAGGTTTGATTTTATTATTGCATTTTATTCGGTCATTTGGGACTTGAAATGAGGTATTTGTGCAGGGATATCAGTTGAAAGCCTTGGAAGTGGAATCTTTAAATGCGAAGAATCGCGAGCGCAAAGTGCCGAGTTCTCGCATAGCAAGATTTGCTCAATTTGGTCAGCTTGGAGTAGGACTAATTATGGGTGCAGCTGCAGAAGTTAGTAAGCGAACATTGGGATTTAGTAAGGTAAATTTACTTGAAATTTTGTTTTTCGAAATCGATTTTTCTCCGTTTTTCAGTTTTGGAAACCAAATAATTTTAGCCTGCAGACTCGTCGGCAGATACGTTTATTGCTTCTGCATTCAGAAATCCTTTCATTACGGAAGCAAATGCTGAGAAGATTGTGCGTACTCTGTGTAGAGTGCGTGGTGCTGCATTGAAATTAGGCCAAATGCTTAGCATACAAGGTTCATATAATTCTTTTTTTCATCAATAGGGGAAGTTGAAGTGTAAATTATTAGGAGCTGCAATTGTTTTTGCTGTCGTTCATTTTTCTTCTGAACGTTTTGATGCCTTCACTTTAGTTTGATTGCTGTAAGGAATTGCAAGTTTAGATTCGGAACTTATTTCTCCAACTCTGCTCAAAATATTTGAACGTGTTCGACACAGTGCTGATTTTATGCCATCATGGCAGGTTCATCATCAGATGTGTAATTCATTTGGTGACGACTGGCGTGATAAGTTTGCTAAATTTGAGGATGTTCCATTTGCGGCTGCATCCATCGGACAGGTTTGCTTCATTACTTCAGGTGTTTGTTTATGCGGTTTTCATTTTAAAAGGACAATAAAGTAATCTTTCATTCGAGTATTACAGGTTCATCGAGCTTGGCTATCTAATGGAGAAAAGGTTGCTCTGAAAATTCAGTACCCTGGAGTATCAGCTGGCATTGATTCAGACATTGATAATTTAGTTGCAATACTGAGCTACGGAAACTTTTTCCCAAAAGGTCTTTATCTGGAAAATTTTGCAACGGTGAGTTTGTTTTATTTTTCTTTTGATGTGAGAAACTGCATTTAGCTTAACAATTAAGATGCCTCTACTTCAAGAAATCTTTGAATTAAGAGATGAATCCTGGACTATTTCCCACTTTCTTAATCTTGCTTGGTTGGTGCTAAAATTTATGAAATTCAGAAATTCAGGTAACAAGAAAGGAATTAAAGTTGGAATGCGATTACAACCGAGAGGCACGTGCAATGAAGGAATTCCAGCATTTTCTGGCTGATGATGAACACTTTTATGTCCCTAAAGTTCGCAGTTAATATTGCTTTTTTTACAAATTTTTTTTTCAAAAATTCACTTTGGAAATATATTACTCAGTTTTTAATTCATAAAATGAAGACGAAATTTTTTAAAAGAAAGTGGATTGGAGGGTTGCTAATATTTGTCTAATTAGGCATTTTTACGCACTCATTTTTTGTTGTTTTCTTTGGTGATTGCTTTATATGTAACAGTGCTGAAGGATTTTACTTTGGATATAGACAGTGTATGAAAATTTTAAGCAATACCACGGTAAACTTTTCTTCGTTATCATTTAAAATTATCATTGCATTAGACGATAAATTTAGGTGATTGATGATCTAACCACAACACATGTGTTGACAACAGAGTACATGGAAGGTGTTCCTGTTGATAAATGTATGGACGAGCCGCAGGATGTTCGGAATTATATCGCTTCTAAATTTATAGAGCTTTGTCTTCGTGAAATTTTCGTCTGGAGGTTTATGCAGGTAATTGTATTTTTGCATTCTCATGATGTAAAGTAATTTTTCATCTTTCAATTTTAAATTATTACGATAATGTTTTTAAGAGGTTCTGTATTTTTATGAGTAGCCCATTTCGATTTAAAAATTTTTGAATCTAATTAAATCGTAGGATTGTCATAAATTGTTCTAAAATATGTATTGATTTTATAAATGTAGAAATTTGACTTTTACTTGAAATGAATCCTCATGCTTGCACTGCAAAAATCATTCCCAATTAATGTTTTAGTTTGCGAACTATGCTGTACGTAACAATATTGAATTTTATATATTTAATGGCACATTTATAGGTATAGCAAATATTTTCAGCTGTTCGATATTTTCAACATTAAAAGCATGGATAACATGAGTTTCTAATCAATGTTTTTCAGACCGATCCAAACTGGTCCAACTTCTATCTTGGCAAACATCCAGCTGCAAATACTCCGAAGTTGATTCTTCTAGATTTTGGAGCTTCACGTTCTTATCCGAAGAAATTTGTTGATCGATATATGAACATTATTCGTGCTGCTTATGACAATGATAGGGAAAAAGTAAGCATTTTCTCTTAATTCAATTTGGCGTTCGACCAACATTAATCTGCAAGATCAGATGAATCGACTGATATTTTGATACATTTAAGAGTAATGTTGCATGGAAAATTTCATTTTCAGATGCTAGAATATTCGAAGAAAATAGGTTTCCTGACTGGATATGAATCAAAGGTAGTTATGATTTTTTTTCTTTGCAAATTTTTTTTTCTGAGCTTATGTTTTTCTAAGTTATTGTGAAGTTGATATGAAAGACTTTGTTTCACTAGTGAATTATTGTTTCAGCTAATGGAAGATGCTCATTGTGAATCAATCTGTATTCTAGGTGAAACTTTAGCATCCACTACTCCATACGATTTTTCGAAGCAGGTTTGGATTTCCAGAAATAGGAAGATTTGATTGATAATATAATCGCATATAATTACTTTTGAACGGAAATGTTTTTTCGGATTTGCGGCGCATGGATGATAGTATTTTTTGCAGCATACTTGGTTTCTAAACTGTCAGTATTTGCTAAACTCAACGTTTGCAGTGACCCAAATTTTGTGAAATTTCAGAATGTTACGCGAAGGATTCATGCATTGATTCCGGTAATGCTAAAACATCGTCTAGTATCACCGCCCGATGAAATCTACTCGCTTCATCGAAAGCTTTCCGGATCATTTTTATTAGCATCAAAGTTGAAAGCAATTGTCGCATGTGGTGCTTTATACGAACAGATTTATGATGAATATAAATTTGGTGATAATGCCAGCACGAACGACATTAATCTTGACAATTGATCCGGTTCAACATGTTACATTCGTGTTTTTTTTTTTTTTGAATTTTTGGCGAATTTTCTCGTTTTCTATCACATTTTTGATATTTTTACGCAACTTGTTATGTTGAACGTTAATTTTTGAGTGAATTTTTTTAATTTCAAGTTTTGTTTCTTTTTGGGAATACAGGTGAGAATTTGTGACAAGAGATCAAAGAGCAAAAGAAATCATTGCTACAGTGATTGTGACAGTGGACGAAACGCGTCAGGTTCTTTGAGTAGATAATATTAAGAAACAACAGTTTTTTCTATTGGCGGTATATTGTAAGCGAGAAATTTGCTCATTAATTAATTTGCACACATTACTATTTATCAATTAAATCTGATTCAGATTGACTCCTGGGACTAGGGAATTTATCATTTACAGTGTCAAATTAACAGTTTAAGCTTTTTTTTTTGCTTAACATTTTAATAGAATGAAATTATGACTATTTCAATTAAAATTTCTGAATTATTATGGGAATGACCAAAAGATTTCTCAAGCAAAATGACGGTGACAATATTACACGATCATCTAGTTTCAATGATTCAACAACATCAATTGTTAAAGCTTGAAAAGCAGCCTTTTCAAACTCGCTCATCCAGTTGATAATGTTCAGGAAACCGATGTAAAATACCGACTTGATTGACAATGGCAAATTTTTGTCTTTGTGGTCATTCATCTTCAAACTAACTAACTTCCACTCAAATTAAAATTTCATTTGACGATGTCCACCAATTAAAGATGCTAAAAATAAAACCCCTAAATTGAGCGATTATTGTTGCCAAAATGCTAGAATAATATCATCAAACAAAAACTATTAATTATTGCATTATTGTTGTGGAAAAAAATTGCAACAAGAAAAAAACTTTTTTCCTTGCCCTTTTTTAGAAAGAAAAAAAAGAAAGGAACGGACGGACGGGAAAGTAACGAGAATTACACGGGAGGTGGGATGTCGGCATGAAGTGAAAATTAACCTTTGTTAACCTTCAAAATTAATTTTTAAAATTAACCATTCATTGTACATCTTTCAAATGCAACTGATAATTTCGGAAAGTATGATTTGGCAAAAGTTACAGCTTACGGTTACGATAATCAGTCAAGACTACAGTAATGAATTATAACAAATTATTTATTCAAATGTTTCCTGAAATTACTGGAACATGTGAATAAAAATTGCTTAAAACTCTCCCATCTTAAAATCATTATTATAATTTAAAAAAAATAAATAAAAAATCGATGAAAAATTCAGCTGGTAAATTTCAACAAACAATTAATAATAACCATCAAACAATTAGCTAACAAAATCATGCAAACAATTAATTGTTTCCGTGAAAAAAATAACCGAACAATTAAATAAGCAAATTGATCAAAAATTCAAATGTTAACCAAACAATTGATAAAAAAATTTTTTTTAATACAAAATAGTGTAATTTCATATTTCATAATGATATTAATTAACAAAATGACAAACCAAAATACAAGTGAAATTTTGAAAAGGAAAATTAATGGAGATTTTTGGAATGAACAATTTTTGTTTAAAGTGTTGGGAAAAATTTCATTTCATTATTGTTTCCGTAGAATTAAAAAAAAAAAAAAACAAATAAACAAATTAACAAATGAAGGAAGAAAATGCAAATTGAAAATGAGAAAATAATGTAAACGCGTAATTATCCCATCCATTACAATTTCACCTTATTTATATATAAATAATATCCTGAGTATTTTCAAATTATTCCCTTAGGCTATCATCATTACAGTTTTTTCGGTCTTTGCAAACACTCCAATTTGATTGATTCTGTTGAAAAACAAATCTTGTTTAAAAAAAAATTGAAAAAAAATTAAATCACAGGAGAAAAAAACACAGGAAAACAGCATGTGTTGAGAGCAGAGATGAAAGAGACAAGGAGAGAAGGGGTGACAAATAGTAGAGACGCAGAAAATAAATTAACTTTTTTCGAAGAAATTATTTTTTGCTTTTTCAATTGTAATTTAGATAAACGTAAGTTTTTTAATTATTTTTTAAACCAATATCAACTTAATTTAACTGATAAAAAAAGTAAATTTTTGAATTGCAAAAAAATTTTTTTGAGGGACTGAAATAATTGATTAATTTCTAATTAAAATTGCAAACATAATCTTTGTTCCTAACTTGCACTTGTCAAGTCAAAAAAATATAATTTATTAAAGTTAAAACTTAAAATTTTCATTAAAAAATTGTGTAGTGTTAATTTTATTCATGAAAATTAATCTTACAAACTGTGCTGAAATTGAATTTACATTCCAAATTTTGAAATCCTAATTAGTGGAAGAATATTTTGTTTTTCCTACTTTTTTCAATTTTTTTTGGAATTGAAATTTTGCGGAGTATTTGTTCGGGATGAATTCGAAGTGAAACTGATGAAATTCAAATTTCATCAATTTTTATTCTCTTTTCCTTTTTTCGTCAACAGTTTATGGCAGCTTAATTGTCATTTGATTTTATTCGAACAAATTTATCGTAGAAATATTATTTTAAAGCAAAATTTTTGCCCATTTTTTTGAAAAAAAAATTGAACGTTTCAGTTTTTTTTCATTTTGTTGTTGTCTGCAAAAATTTATATATATCGACCGTGGAATAATCGAAATCAAACTTTTCAAGGTAAAAAAAGGACGAAAATAAAAATTAAAAAAAAAACTTTTATTTGAGTCACTTGAAGGTGGAAAAGAATGAAATTAAAACGAAAACTTTAAATTGAAATGTGCAAAAATTTATCAAGTTGTCAATTTGTTTTTTTTTTTAGCAAACTTATTGGTTAGATAAATTCTTTTTTTTTGTTGTGCCCTCATTGAAATAAATTTCAAAATCTGATTGAATTTTGCTGCGAAATAAAAAATGAAGAGGAAATAAATTTTCGGGAAGTCCTCCTCTCTGATGATTGACGTTAATTTGTATCAATTCATTTGAAAGAAATGAGGGTGAAATTTATAAGAGTGAAAAGGAAAAAAGGAAGGCACATTACTTTGCAAATATTAGTTCGAACAATTAATTAAAAAAATTAATACTTACATTTTAAAAGTTTTTTGATTGTACTTATTTAAATTCACAAAAGGAAGATTGCGTCACAATTCACATTTCATCCTTTACAATTTTAGCAAATTTGCGAACAAAAAAAAAGAACGAAGGGATCCTCCTGTCTAATTTACTTCAATTATTTTAAATTATTTAAATAAGCAAAAAAAATGGGACGAAAAGTTTTGAAATAAAGGAATTTAAAAGTTTTAATTTCAAAAAAAGATGGAAACAATCTTGTTTGTTTCGTTTTTGAAGTTTTTTTAATCTAAGATTTCAATTTTAAACAAATTAAACAAACGAGGACTACAAAAAAATCATTTCATTTTTTGTTTTAAAAAAAAATTTTAGCTGCAATCAAAAAATCCAGAAGTATCACAGTATTTCTCTCTAGTATACCATAAAATTATAATTTCCTTTTTTCTTTCTCTCAGTACTTTGGCGGCTAAATGAACTAAAATCAAAATGAAAAAAAAAGTTTTGAATGACCTATTTTGATGATTTAGCTGCATGCTCATTATATAAGCTCTAAAAAATATTAAAAAATTGAATTTGCAAAATAATTACACAAAGATCAAAAATTAAAAAAAAAAGGAATAAGTGCAATTTAAAAATGAAAAAGTTAATGAGGGAAAAATTGCGCTTCCTATGGTAACAATCTTGATGGAGGAAATTTGAATTGGGAAAATTCAATTTCTATTATTAAAAAATGATAGAAATTCTTAGCAAATAATTCGGATGAAGCCAGATAACGCTGAAATGAGAAAAGTAAGCAGGTAAACAGATAAGTTAATCCAATGAAATTTTAAAAATTAACGAAAATTTTACAAAAACATTTATGGCAATGTTCAATGTAATGCAAACAAACAACTGTTGTAAGTGAAAAAAAAAATGAATAATATTAAAGGGAAAATGGAAAAGCATCTTCAATTGAAAAGGTCAAAAGTTCAATGAACACCGTAATGGCTGGTTGTCCTAATCAAACTAGTATTAACATATGTGTTTCGCTGCCTTATTGTTTTAATAACTCTTTCATCACTAATTTAACTTAATTATAAATTAATCATCTGTTGCTGTGCTAAGCAACAAATTATACAAACTTTATTCCTATTAATAATTTGCTTAATTCGAAATGAACGGCCAAGTAAATTGATTCCTTTTTCGCTTATCTTTTCAATTTCCTATTTCTCTCTACTCCATTTTCTCACTTTTTCAAATGAAAAATTTCTGGATAATTTAGATTTAAGAAAAACGAAAAACGTGATAAGAATACAATTTATCCGTATAATTTTTTTTTGTTCAACTTAGATGAATAATTCATTTTCGGAAGTTCAAATTAATTTTTTTTTCATTTTTGTTTGAAATAAGAAAATCCAATAAAAATTGTTCATCAAAACTTATTGGATGGAAAATATAAATAAATCTATGCTTTTGTTTTGCTTAACAAAGATTAAACACAACAAATGACCATGTCCTTATTGTTATCTTCCATATTTCTCTATCCACTAATCAATAAAACTGTCACAGCTGTTGTTGCTCCACCGGGAGCAACAACAACTGGTTCTTTGAAATTCAATTCAAACCACTTTTGACAACATCCATTTCACCGCCGCAAACTCATTCCACTGTCCACTGTCCCTCCCCCTCCTTCCTTCCCGCTCCAACCCTTTTTTCCCCTTCTTCGCCCCACCTTCCCAACACTCACTCCCCCCTAAATGTCCATTAATGAAACCCTTGGCATAGTTAAGCTTCATAGAGCTTTAATTAAAAAAAAATTTTTTAGATTTGACATCTTTTTCTTTTTCGCTCTTTTTTTTTGCTGTCAAAATTTTATTTTTTTGAATTTTGGTTCGAAAAAAAGTCGAAACAACAATCATAATTTAATGAAGTTTTTAAAATTGACCACAACTTTTTTCGCTTTTGCATATTTAAAAGTTATTTGAACGTTCTTTTTTTTATTCAACAATTAAATCAAATTTGATCTATTAAAAAGTTACAATTTCACAAAATTTTCAGCAAACAAAATGATCTGAATTAAAATGGTTGAAATTGAAAATTTCATACATTAAGCAAAAGCATTACGAAACTTCTTGGGCGACGTTTTTTGTTTGTGGTTGTTTGAATTGCTCCCGAATTTTTCGACGTTTTTTGTTTCCTGTTACAGTCAACATTTTTTTACTATGCAACTTATCACCCAACTAATTGACTAATTAATTAATTGGATTAGTTTGTTAATCATGCGAACGATGAATTAGTCAATTAAATTAATCAGTTAGTAAAGTATCTCAAAATTTATGTAAGGGAATAAAACGAAAGTCAACATTTTTCAATTCCAATGCCTTCTTTTTTTCCTTTTTTTGCAACTAATTTATCAATCAATCAATTAATTAAACCATTTAGTGGTCAAATATATCTTTCTACTAAAATTTTGATTCGGTGCTTTTCGAAAATTTCTCCAAAATATTTTATGGTAGCTTTTTATAGATAGAAATATTCTGTTGTCTTTTAGAAAATTCACTTCAATTGAAATATAATTTCCAGTTGTTTTATATGACTACCGTAAGCTATTTATCGAGCAAATTAAGGTCCAAGTATTAAATTCTGGCATTTCATCTAAAAAAAATTTATAAAATAAACATTTGTAAAAAAATTTCAAACAATTTTTTTATTCATTTATTTCTTCCTGATGTGAATCCGGATTACCGGTCAAAGTTTTAGTTCAACCTAAAAAGAAATAAACACAGATCAAAGTTCAACTCAATGCAACCATTCAATTTTTTCTTCCATCCGCTTTCTTTTTAGTTTTTTAGTTTTAATTATCAATGACATTTTCTATCATTTGACTTTTGATACTTTTTAAACTTAATTTCAAATTTTTTTCAATATTTAATTTTCAGTAATGCTGATTGAAAAAAAAAGTTTAAATGGAAATGTCAAAAAAAAGTAAAGAAAAAGATAGTGGTTAGATAATTTTGGTGTTGTTTCAATTCCAAAATATCATTAAAAAAGTTGATAAAATTTCGAACCATATATGCTTTTTATCAAATTTTTTTTATAAACATCAGCAACCATCATTATCAGTATTACTGTCATCGTTATCATTAACAATTGATGGTGCCATATAATTATGATAACACCAGAATGCCAACTGATAATAATTATCGATTATTAATACAAAATTGCCTACATGAAAATGAACCATAATGAAAGAATGAAAATCCATGCAAGACAGGCAATCTAACAGACCGGTGATAACCGTTATCAGCTAACCAATATATATTTTTATTGCTTAAAATATAAATATCCTTCTCAGTCATATTTCATTCCATTTTTTTTTTGAACGGCGTTTTTCAACCATTCATTCATTATTTGATTATCGGCCATCAGTTCTATTACGAACTTTATCGATTTGATGAATGAAGGATC
>JABVXS010000876.1:0-21811 GCA_013365335.1 Madathamugadia hiepei | reverse complement strand
AAACAGATTGCTCGAAACCGAGCAAAGTGGAGAATTGTTGTGAAAAAGGGTCGACACGAGAAAACTCCTTGAGATATCAACTAGACCAAGGAACCAAGGAAACTTCAGCATTATGTGCCTTAATCAAGAACTGATAACTTTATAATAAAAATTGGTTTGAAATTTGTACGACAACCTACTCTAATCACGTGTAGATCATTCATATAAAGCAAGATTCTTGAAATTCTTTTTCTAATCACAAACTCGAAACACAATGATTTCGATGTTTTGCAACTTCTATTTTCATCCAACACTGATAACGACCAACAGCGACGCCTTCCTCCACACCAAACTTCACAAACGCAATGTCCATTATCGTAATTTACCAGAATAAAGTTTCCCTACAAAATCTACGTACTTAAGTTCTTTTATTATTATTTTGATGAATGTGATCCTGCTTGCAAATAGTAATGAATAATAAAAACTACAATTTCATAGAAGATCACTTCGCCCTCAGCAAATATGTATCAAAAACTTTACGAACTCCCCGAAATCCTGCTACATACAACTGGCTTCCCATTTCCAAAAACCTGCACGGCCATTCCATTTCAACTGCAGCGATAGGCTTGGATCTGGATAACAACTGCAGTGGACTTCCTAAAAACTGCATTTTATTGAAATCTTTATTTCCGTTTCTCTTATTCATAATTCTATGATGAATGACTTGAATCACAACCTATCTTCCAAATGGACAGATTCCCATCACGCCCAACAGACAACAAGTTGGTATTGTGGAATCTCAAATCTGTAATACCATTCTTTCCATGAGCTCGTTTTATTATTTGCTTCTTCTAAAACAATAGACAGTACAGTATTATAGAAATTAAGTAAAAAAAGTTCAACTATTATATTATGCAATTATGAACCATAAAACTATGCCTCATTAAAGATAGTTACAGCAACTGAATATCGTGCTTGACTACAATAAAATGTTCCATTATTCATTTGATATTCACTGAAAAGTTTGAAATCAAGGAATCCAAATTAATCACTCATTGCAACGCATTACCTCGAGATCATGTACAACAATAATCGAACCTTTGTCTGTACCAAGGTAAAGTTCTTCGGCATGAACTGCAACGCAAGAAACGACTTCTTGCAAATCTATTCGCAAACTATAATTCGTCCATGCTGACATATTTTCTGGGAAGTGAACTAGTATCTAAAAAATAATTTTTTGCAAACGTTGGCAGATCTAAAATTTGAGAGACAATATAATCGACACAGCATAAAACCGTACACTTTTGATCAAAACATACAACTCACGCTTTCGAAATTGAATAAAGCAAGAAGTAAACATCTCTCGATCCAAAACAAATCCAATATTCGATGAGCAGCATAAAAAAAAATGCATTTCCTGTCTTCAACTGGAAAAACAACAAAACCAACTTCAAAATACATTCCAATTTCTTTAGCAAAATATTGTACTTGACATGATATCTTTCTGTGAGCAAGTAGAGCTAATCAATAAAGGAGTTATTGCTTCAGAAGACAGAAAATATATGACAGTAAATCCTGAAAAAACTCACTTCTCATTATTTGCAATTTTCTGTCTTCTGAAACTGATATGTATTTTCGGCATGGTGATAATTTTAGTGAGTTGGATTTAGGAGAACTGCACTGCAATATTTTCTTCGAAGAAACTGTATTTGCTTCATATAATGTTCTGGAATTATAAAGTTATTCGCCAATGATATACTTCAATCGCATTTTGCATTACCAAAAATAATAATTAAGGACTATGCAGTGATCTTTTCAAACGAGATGAGAAAGACCACAAAAAAGATAAAATCATTAGAATCTGAGAGATCTGATAAATGTTGCAGCTCGCTTAACTGGAAAGTAATATAACCAATCTGATAACAAAGTTTAGAGAAATTGAATAATTTTTCCCCCAAAACCCAGACTAATTAAAGTGTTAATTCTAGGTAAGTCATAATAAAATCATAGTAATTAAGAACTATGCCGTGATCTTTTCAACTTTTCGTTTAACTTCTGAGTCTAGTGCCGAGCTACATAACTAGATGCAGGTAACAGCATGCTGCTGAATAAAATGAACTAGCCATATATATATATATATAAACTCAAAACAAACAATAATTGTATTTTTAAAATTAAGATCTAGAAGGGCATTGAAAAATGTTAGATTGCACGAAATAATCAGTGAATTATAATAGAGACTGATTCTAAAAGTGCCAGAAAAGACAGAGACATTGTTTCCAATTTTCTTCGCTTCAATTCCAAGCCTTTCCAGATCCTGATTTTTTAAACGCTATTCATTTTGCCTGTTATTTCCAAGCTGTTTCTATTAATGAAAATTTAAAGTAATGACACTAACCCTTGTGAATCCAAAATATAATAGCTCTGCTGTGAAAGTGCAACGAATGATAGCACGGATAAATCTGGACAAATTAGATCAACGGTTTGCATGTTTGCAAAACTTTCTGGACACGTGACGGATCCAAAACACCCATAATCTGTCCCGAAGAACTAAAAAACAATTGTGAACAGAAAGAAGTAAATGAAAGAAGGAATTGATACTGACAATGATTTCCGGCATAAGCAATAATTTCTGCACCTCACTAAAATGTAAATTTCAAACTATGAAAACAACTAAACATTAAAAAAAACTCACTAGTTCGCGGGATGTAAAAAGAAGTGAACGAATTACACCACATCCCGTCCGTATCAACTTTAAAAGCGAAACAAATGACTCGCCATACTGCCATATGCATATGCATCCCTCCTAAACTTACATAAAGACCAAATGTTACCAAATCACTTTGAAAATTAAAATATCTTCAATATAAAAAAAAAAAACTACGTTTCTATTTTGCAATCACACGGTAATTCAACTGAACCTGCTATATGAAACGGTACACTGGACAGTGTTTTTAATTTCACTTAAATTTTTTTGTGACAATGTCGGCATAAACCCACACTATCTTCAAAGCAAACTGACTATTCAAAACGTAGCCAAGGAGCAACACAATAGAAAAGACGTAAATGAAAAGCAAAAATATCACAAACTTGATCTCCTGTGAACACCACATTTTGCGGTCCATCACAAATAGAGAACGGCCTTGTTGAATGCCCGTAACACTCATCCAGATGGCGACAATCATTCATAGACCACATATGCAAGCTTCTATCATCCGATATCGAAAATAAGAAGTTACACTTGATGAGCAAACCAAAAATCATACCCTGCAACAATTATTTGCGCTAGTACGAGTTCGTCAACACCTATAAATGAACTATTTATGTGTAACTAACTATCAAATAGCAAAAGACTTCTTAAAACGGATTGTTTCATCCAAATCAAAGCTGAATAAAGCAACAATTAAAAAATTTCAATAAATATGAAAATCAAATTGATTTCTTAGTCCACCTGACCAGAAGTACCTGACTACTACCTTCTTCTTCAATCAACAACATTCAGAGGTACGTATCAATAGTGGTAGCTGATCACACTTACTCAATGCAAGAATTTCGATAAATCCAAACCGTGTGATGCTGTAGAACGTGAAAAGGAGCTAAAGACTTGGAGGGATAGGAAATGATTATATCACCCATAATAGTGCCAACTACCGTGCGAAGAGTATTCCAACTATCACCATCCATAAGTGAATGCATTCTGCAAAGCTTAGACCGAAATTTTCGGCAATGAACAATACCATTCATAATTCAATTTTTTCCGTGAATAAAATTCTAGCTGAACGATCTAAATCACCAATAAACTTAAGGTTAATTCTTTATAATTTTACGAGTCAACTCGAAGCTGTGTTATTCGAAAGTAGCATCAAATTTGTCTTTTTAAATCTGAGCTACAAAAGCAATATCAGTATTTTCTGCACTGATTTCATTTCCACTTTACAAACTGCCTTAAATGAAGCCAACAAAGGCATGAAAAATATAATTTACGATTTCTGAAAAACTTACATGAAAGCTCGGTGACTTGACTTTACTGTTATCAATTCTTGAATTTCCAAATGTGAACTTTCGTCGAAAATATTAAGCCGGAAAAGCTGCACTGCATTATTAACGGAGAGTGTTACCAACTACAAAAAGAAAGTCATTAGTTCTATGGAATCATTGAAATATATTTCTGCAAAATAGATCAATAAAAAATTTCCAGTGTTTGAAAAAAAAAAACCACTTCTAATATCATTAGTATGAAAAATAAATCCAAAAAAATATTCGATAAAATACGTCATAATACTTCAATTAAAAAACTGTGCTTCAGAAATGCATTTCTAAAAGACTATCAATTACTGGAAATTCAAATCACGTAAAGCACAACCTAACCTCCATGGAATGTCCCGGTTCCTCTTGATTATCAAAAACACGCACAGAATGGATCCAGTCCATAAAAGTAAACACTTGTTTCTTGGGATTACTCAAAAACTGACGTATTATGGCAATCGATTTTTCGCCGTGGGCAAATAAAATATCTAAATGTATCGTAATTGTATAATTTTCAATGTAATACGGTAAGTGTATTTGATCTTAGAAGTGAACCACACAAAATGGCTTTAATTTAACTAAATCGTAAGTATTGTAATTCAGTAAACAAGTGGATCAGATGAAAAGGGCGAATGTTCTACAAATTTGAAAGCTTTACTACTGGAAACACTAAGACCATGTCGTTAGAGTAATCGAACGCTTTGGTATATAACGTATCAACAATACAATGTATCAACAATACAATGTATCAACCATTTTTTAACAAAGTTTTCTGGAGCAAATAAAATAAGCCAAATGTCATGAAATCAATAATAAAGATGTTGAGTAAGAAGTAAATCTCAATCTCAGTTAAATAGCAGAACAATGTAACATACCAAGTTCGCCGAAATATATCAGTCCATATATGTTGTATTTTCTTTCATCAAAAACGCACATTTGCTGTTGTGAGACTGATAGCTCACCGTGATTCTTCTGATATGAATCTACTATACAGCCATTACCTACAGTAGTATGCAATTAAATATAAAATTCAACTTAAGACAAAATGACTTATGTGCATGAATGAAGATATCTAACGAAACGGCATGAGGAAACTAGTAGTGTAATAGTTATAAAAGCTTATCCAAAGAATAAGTTGGAAAATTTAAAGAAAAATAATAAAACTTGCCTGCTAGAATGATAGGATTGTCAGCATCTCCAATACCTTTCTGTATAATCAATACTGGAGCACATAAAGATTTCATTAAATCCCTAAAACAGGAAGATAAAGAAAATGTATTCAATTCATTAACTGTAACAAAAAACGATGCTTACCAGTGCTGTTACATTTTTTCAAAAATTTGCAGAAATAAAAGTTCTCAACAAAATTCCCTAACGTTTGAAACAAAGAATTCTACAAAACATGCATACGTTTAGAAAATCTAATAAACAACTTCGAAATCGATAAAACCACAGAATTTGTTAGTTGCATACGTTTAGGTCAAAAGCTAAAATGAAATGAATTGTCATAACTTGATACAGTGAGTTCTACGAACACTTAATGAGACCATAGCATGAGAAAATAATTATGAAACTTAATGAGAAAACTATGAAACAATAGCACTGTACTTTGATGTGCCTCTGTCACACTACCATGATTACTCTGCTTCGTGCGAAACCTTTAAAAGGTTACTTCAACTGGATTCATACCAAACCACGATTTATAACCACGAGAAATATCTTTTTCATCTCTTTCATTTATGGGCCATATTAAATGAGTCATCTTGGCTGAAGGGCATGCTTGTCGATAATTGTTCTGGTCTGGGTATAGCTTGGAATCTAAGTCGATAAGAGCATGGAATGTGTTTTCTGCATGTGTTGAGGTCATAACTTATACTGTAAGTAATGCCGTCAATGCTTTGTTTATTGGCATGCAAACACTTCAGCATACTCCGCAACCTTGTTCAGCTGGTTTCGAGAGTCGTGACACCAAACGACAGTTCGTTGTGTTTTTATCTTTTAAATGTTGCAAACTTTATTGCAGGGTCATAATAAACTGCGCGGATGTCGCTGAAAACAATCGTTGGTCAGAGTAAGTCTTTTCATTTCTGATCTATTTTGATATTATGTGTGACAGCATTTCTAATATTTTAAATTCACATAAAGTATTGATTTCACTGACGAACCAATTAATTTTAATATAACTTTCTCTTTTCCCAGGCTTTTTTTATAGCCAAAATTGAAGTGTGAGACATGCATATTACGAAATTCTGAATCTAATTTAGATAATAAATGAGTCTAATTATGTGAATCTCATTCAGATTTGTAGCATTAGAAGATTCGATTCCACGTTGATTTTTTATATATTTGCATTAGTATTTCGGTCGAATTAAATTGAATACTTAAGATTTATTTGGACAATTTTATTAGGCATGCAACAATGGTCATTTTCTGGTCATTTCGACTACTTCTATCTCTTTTTCATTTACTCTCAGTATAATTGAAAGGAGTCACGTATCCTTGCAGCAATGTATAGAATATTTCGTAAAATATCGACCATAAGGCCCATCAAATCGAAAAGCATCCTTTTGGTAGTTAAATTCATTTCTGATATTACTGTTACACAAATTTCACGTGACTTGTTAATTTCTGCCATTCGTCTTTCCAGTTCTACTAGCTGAAATTCTTTCTCTTATTCTTTATATATTGCTCATTACCATATTCTCATAATTTTATTTGGCACTAAATAATAGCCCGTAAACATGAAGCAGCAATACTAAGTTAATTTTCTAGATGCTAAAATTAAGTAAGAAAGGTGGTCTTCAAGCATTTTAATTGTTATTTATTGTGGATTCTTGTCGAATATGGTTGATCAGCTGCTTATTCTTTCTTTTTTTTCGGTCTTGATTCTCACAAATATACATCAGAAAACTTGTTAAAACCGTGATTGAACTTAAATCACACAATTAACAAACTCCTGTTATTTGACTCTTCATACAAGAAAAAATTTAAGAGGATATTTTGTTAGATTCAGTTGATTTCCCTATTAGTAATAGTGAATCGTGTTCTGCACTACTGAACGAGAAAATAAACAGCAAAGATAAAATAACAAGAAATAAACTTTTGTTTTCAGCATTTTTGTGTCTTTGCTACTTTTCTTTCGAATCAGCTTTAATTCTTTTTCAAATTTCTGGATAACTGGATTGGCTCTTCGTTTCATCATATTGCTGATATCTGCTTCTAATCCACACAAGGTGGCTATTCCAATAGTAAATGCATCTTTTGCTTCCGACTCAATTTTCTTTCTGAAATTTTTCGGAATGTAAGAGACGTTTCAAAAAATTTACTTTTGGTTAACAAATGGATGTCTTTTTCAGACTTATAATTTTCCATGAAATTCATTTGGTTACCTTTTTAACATGCGCTCTTCAACCATTTTTATTTTGATGATTTGTTCGTAGACACCGTACTGGTCTTTCTGAATTTGTTTTATTTCTGGTTGTTGCTCATCTCTGTAATTACAGTCTTTCATTTCATCTATGTCAAAACGACTTGTAGTTCAGGTTGCTCCAGAATTTCAAGCATGTAAATAAACACTTTGTGACAGAAACATACAAGTAAATGTTTTCATCAGTTTTGAACGATAATGTGTTGTCGTTCGAATCATCCGTTCTTTCTGCTTTCTCTTTCAGCTCTTCACCTTGTGTTCTCTTCTCCTCTTCGTGTTTCATCTGAAAATCATTTTATAATGGAATAAATTCACTTATATTTGTCTGGCGCTTAAAATTTCGGGGTATCAATTTTTTACTTTTTAAAATAATTGGCTCAAGATTCTATGTTTAGATTCCTTCAGATGGGTGACTGGTAAGAATTTCAAATGCCCCAATGTTTTTTGACAAGGAACGCATAAATATATATCTTAATTTGTATTTACTTCGTTATATTAGCTTCCATGAAGATATGGTAAAGGTGAAGATCAAAGAAAAAGATGAGGACTGGAAGTGGGACGAGTGAAAGATGAAATTTTAATAATTTACTTCAAATTTCTTGCGTTTCTCTTTTTTACTACCATCGTCTACCCCATTTGCCACTCTTTGCTTTCTTAGCTCATCGGTTCTAAAATTTCATCGAAAATAAAACATTTCAGTCCCATTGACTTCAAATCAGTTCGAATAATTTCAAATTTCACTGGCTTTTGGTGTAGCTGTTGGGAATACTTAGTTTGGATCCTTCTGAAGATTACTCTTGTTATCTGTTAAATGGTGCAAATTTCGGGCATTCTTTCCTACCTTTTTTCACCTTCGTTCTTATTTTCCTGCAGCTTTTGTATCTCTTCCATTAGTTCCATATGTTCTTCCTGATAGTAATGGTTACTAATAATGAAATTATCTCTGTGGAGCATACTCAATAAGAAACCTTACATTTCACTTCAAAGAAGCTCTTCGTTTTAAAGAGAAGAATATATAGTTGTAAATTCTCCAAGCATTACCGAACCTTCAAACGTGCACATTTTCGTTGCTGCTGTGGATTTCCTTGTGACAGTCTTTGAATTTCAATTAATATTCGTTGAAGCTCCCTTTGCTTGTGCTTAAGTAGTTCCATGAGTGAATGTTGATGTTCCACCGCTTCAAACAGTTTCGAAAATGTAGAAATGAATAGGAATTGTCTAAATAAGTATTTTTACCATTATCAGGTTCACTACCCTCCCACTAAGTCTGCATATTTCTTGAACTTTCCCTTCATTTTGTAAATCATTATTTGTGATCCAGAAAAATTCTAGGGTGAAATTAAGGACCCAGGATTTTCATATTGTTAAACCTGATTATGTAATTATACATTTCGATTCACTTTTTATCCAGAACTACTCAATGAAGTTATTCGACCGTTACGACGAAGCGATAAGGGCGGCGGATGGAATGTGCTGGTGGTGGATCGGTTAGCTATGCGCATGCTTAGTGCATGTTGCAAGATGCATAATATTATGGACGAAGGTATTACAATTGTTGAGGATATCAACAAACGTCGAGAACCATTATCTGTAGGTTCTTCCACTTTCTTTAAAGATATCATGCTTGGAATTTTAAACAAAATCAGTTTTTTAATCGAATGTTGACATTTTGTTGTTGTCAAAGAAAAGTGCATGCAGCAATCATTCTCAAATAGAAATGCAAACATTGTTATATGTGGGACCTAAGTAGTAAAATTTTGCTTAATTTTAGAGTCTTGATGCCATATATTTGATTGCTCCGACAAAGGATTCCGTTGAGAAACTGATCTCGGATTTTGCCTACAGTCGGAATCAGTACCGGTGCGCACATGTATTTTTTACCGAAGGTGTGTGTTTTTATGTGCAGCTGTACAAATTCAATGTGAAGGATTAAACTGTGCATCAATATCTTGTTTGCCTTTTGCGATGACTATTCCAAGGATCCTAATTTTACTTTTAAGTTCAAGTTCGAAGTTATAAACAATCTTTAAATGAAGTTTCAAGACAACGAATATAAATTTTAGCGTGTCCTGATCAGCTTTTTTCAACATTATCAAGAAGTAGTGCTGCGAAGTATATTAAAACTTTGAAGGAAGTAAATATTGCTTTCACTCCATATGAATCGCAGGTAAGTGTTTCTTAATATGAATTTAATTAATATAAAATTAATATGAATATGTATTCACTCAATCACATTTCAGTACATTGTTCAGGATTATTTTTTGCGTAATTGTTTATTTTAAAATAGTGAAGGTTAAAGAACGTCTCTTGCTCTAACACTTCATAAATAAATTGGTCTTGTAGTTTTGATTTATGAATCTCGAAAATCTTGTTCCTTTTTTGTCATGTAAAAAACTTCAAAAACTATTTGAGGATTGATGTAACCATATATTTTAGGTATATTCGTTGGATTCGCCGGATACTTTCTTTCTCTTTTACAGTGCACAGAAGCAGGGTGGTTTAACTCCTAATTTAGAACGCATTGCGGAACAAATTGCAACAGTTTGTGCAACACTGGGAGAGTATCCACTTCTAAGGTACATTTTTGAAAATATGCATGAAATTTTTTTTGAGCTGAAGGGAAGAAAATTCGAAAATAACGTGTTTGAAAATGAAGGATTTCATAACTGGGGTATGTAAAAATGAGGGACTTTGTGATTATCTCATGTTCTATTTTCAGATATCGAGCAGATTTTGAAAGGAATGTTGAGTTGTCCCATTTAGTGCAACAGAAGCTTGATGCATATAAAGCAGATGATCCCTCGATGGGGGAAGGTGCAGATAAGGCTCGTAGTCAGTTATTGATTCTGGACCGAGGCTTTGATGCTGCAAGTCCATTGCTTCATGAACTGACCTTACAGGCCATGACATATGATCTTTTGGACGTAGAGAATGATGTTTACCGGTTTGTTTGTAGAATCAAAGTTTCTTGTTTTTTTGATAATTTTGTCGAGTAATTGGTATAAACATGAAATTAGTATACTTCGTTTTATTTTCTATTTATTTCAGTTACGAAACAGGTGGCATTGATAACATTGATAAGGAAGTCCTGCTTGATGAAACCGATGATCTCTGGGTTGAAAATCGTCACAAACATATTGCCGTTGTTTCGCAAGAAGTTACAAAAGGATTAAAAAAGTTTTCCGAGAATAATGCTGGCATGAAAGCTGATGCAAAAAGCATCAAAGGTTCATTTTTCTCACATGTTTCTTTATTGCTTAAAATTAAAATTAATGTTTTTGCACGTCTGGCATTGTTCTCATTGAAAATGATTTTGTTAGATTTGTCGATGATGATCAAGAAGATGCCGCAATACCAGAAAGAATTGAATAAATTCAACACCCATTTCCATTTGGCAGAAGAATGCATGCGCAAGTATCAGCAAGGAATCGACAAACTTTGCAAAGTCGAACAGGTTTGTGAAACGTGTATGTGTATGTTGATCTAAATTCACAATTTTTTACATTTACTTTATGCAAAAATTTTTAGGATCTGGCAATGCAGGTTGATGCAGAAGGCGAGCGGGTAAAAGATCCAATGAAGTTAATGGTACCATTACTTATTGACCCAGCAGTTGAACCAACTGACCGTCTGCGGCTTATTTTGCTTTACATTTTGTCGAAACACGGTTCGATTTTTTAAATATTTTTTTTCTGAATCCTTTAGGTGTTATTGAAAAAATGAATCTGATTTTGGGGAATAGTTATGATTGAGAGTTTGAGTACCAGATATGCCTCCAGTGTTTTTATTTTAAATGTTTGAGGAATTACCGAGGAAAATTTGGATAAACTTCTGCAACATGCAAATATTGACGTTGTGGAGAAGGATACACTGGCAAATGCGATGTTTTTGGGTTTGAATATAATTATAGATGTGAGTTATATAATTATGAAATTTTATCTACTAAATGATACTCTATAAAGTCTGCTACAATCTTCTACGAATTTTCCTAATTTAAAAATTTTTAGCAAGGTCGTAAACGATTTTGGACACCAAATCGTAAAGAGCGTGCCAACGAACAAGTTTACCACACTTCTCGATGGGTTCCGGTTTTGAAAGACATTTTAGAAGATGCGGTAGAAGATAGACTTGATATGAAACATTTCCCGTTTCTAGCTGGACGTCAGGCAACACCAACATATCGTCCACCGACCAGGTTTTTTTTAAAAATGCTTTAAACTCATTTTTTTTCGAATCGATCACAGTTTCAATTTCATTCAGTCGGAAAACTTTCACCTGCATAGTTTTTTCACTTCCATATCGTTTTCTTATTCGAATGAATTCAAACCTTTATTTCCACTATCTTTTTTTCTAAATTAATTGTTCTTTTAGTGCTCGATATGGTCAGTGGCACAAGGAACGTGGTCATCAGACGTCCTACCGTTCGGGACCTCGTTTAATTGTTTTTGTGGTTGGTGGGATAACATACTCAGAAATGAGAGTTGCTTACGAAGTCACCAAGGATAAGAAGCCATGGGAAGTCATCATCGGTACGTTACAGTGAATCTCTTTTCACCAGCTTTCGAGATTCAAAGCACTCAAGAACAAAATTTACGTTGTATGTTGTAGGATCGGATCAGATGATAACTCCTGCAGCTTTTTTGGAAAACCTTCGTGGACTCAACAAACCTCGTAATAACTGAAAAGGCAATCTTTATTTTATTGGTTCCATCTTTAACTGTGAATTTCCACCTAGTTACTCGGGAAATTTTGTTTTAATGTTTTGTTGCAAGATATTTAGAATGATTTATTTTTCGATATTCCAATAAAACGGCAAAAAAGAAATTTCAGACAAAGATTTTTCCATCTGTAAATTTTGTGTGCACTATATGATTTCTTGAAATGATTGTAAGTATTTGTTGTTCAAATTGTTTAATAGCTGTAAGAAAATAAAAATGATAGTGGGAGATCCGAAGACGAAGATGTTAGGAAAATGGCAAATTCATTTGATTATTGAACGGACAGATTCTAAAAGGTGATTTGTTGTAATATTTTAGTGTAGTCATGGTACTTTAAAATATCTTCAAATTTTATCTAAAATATCTTCAAACTTAGCAAAACATAATTATGAGATTGCTAACTTACCATGAAAATATCAACTTTTTGCTTCGGAAAATTGTGTTGTAAGGTGTGACTCTGGCCAGATTTAACATGGTACCTTAAAACATGGTCTAATTGCAAGTTTGATAAATTGAAACGAGTTCTGGATTCTCTCAAAGATTATCTTTTTTTAAGAACTCGGATGTATTATTAGTATGCTAATGAAGTTCAGTCATTGATTGGGTTTAAATTTTTTGAAGAATTTCCAAAACTGAAGGAAAAAGACCATAAAATTTTGTTTCATTCAAAGATCTCCCCAAAACTTTTGCAAGAAGGCCCGATTGAGTTTTAATTTATATTTTTCATTGTGTATTCTCCGTCTGCCATGTTTCCAAAGTATCATTTACTTGTCATTATCGTAACCTATACATTATTGTGGTGGTTGACTTTTTGATTTGATTTTCTTTGTTTTCTTCCACAGCTGTCTAGAATTTAAAATTGTTTTTGTAATGCGATGAAGACCATCTCATTAAGTTCTTTCAGCTTTTGCTCTTGAATAATCTGGATCTAGCGACTTTTTGAAATTACTTTCCAAGTGTTGGTCATTCCTCGAGAACCTGAAGCATCCCGGTTGTTTGTATGTTTCCTAGAAAAACTGAAGACATTCATTGCATAACCAAGTATATGTAGTAGTACATCTCGTAAGCATTCCATTATTTACCCGATTTCGTTTAAATAGTCATAAAGTATTTCAATAGTTTTACTTCGTTCATTCCAATAATTTTATTGTAAAAGAAAAATTTTGAGAAGTTGGAGAAATATTTCTACGTAAGGAAACACACGCTATACATGATTTAACAGTCTATGTATACTGATGTAATGGTTAGAGAAAGCTCTTAAAAGAGACGTAGGATATTGCTTCCTATTAATAACAGACTTGTTCCCTCAAAATATTTCTCAATTCTGCGGTGAAATCACACAAGAGGGACTTGCTAACATTTAGTTGGGAGAATCTGCTTGGGTCCATTAAAATTAACTACCACATTTTTGGGACATGAATACTGCTTTGGGTTTATTGCTGTAATCCAAAGAAGAGTTGTTATTGCATTTTAGCCCATTGACGCTAAGTATTCCAATCATCTTTCGGTAATATTTAAACCGGGAAAATTGATGCGAATTTGCGTATTTTAGATTTATTTTCAGTTCGGACTTTTGTGGAAGTCAGCTTATGAGCTGATTCAAACGCTACCAAAAACAGTCTTGAGATACAGGCTATAGTTCATCTTTAATTTCTGTAAAACAATTTTGAGCAAAAAAAAATGAAGGTTTGGGAATGCTTGATGCGTACTTCCTCTGCCGATGAATAAATGCACTCAAAGTGGAAACACAATTGCCAATAAAGTGATCTGCCATTGAAAGAATCGCCAAATTTACATGTAAATTCTCAGGATAACGACGTTGTACAACAATCTGAAAGTGATATAAATTTTTCGTTTTTTGAAAAAAATTGCGAAATATATTCCAGCAAACGGATGATGCCACTTCTGCATGAAATAGTCTCAGCACTACAATTTAGCTTATAACGATAAAAATATTGCAATCTTTAACTTGTCATCCTTGATGGTCTTAGCCATAAAAACAAAGAGCTCAAACTTCCACTTAATTTATACCTGTAAAGGAGCCAGTCCTCGTTTTAATTCATCAATGTAGTGATTTTCATCACTTGATACAAACAATGACTGTACTTGCAATTTCGATGCCTTTTCCATGACCTCAAAATTTTGCAAAAACAGATTCTAGAAATGAAAAAATCCAAAGAACTACGATAATTTTGTTCGAAACTACAGTACTAATAAAAATCTCAGTTTCATACATCTTGTTCACGCAACTGATGCATTTTTTAAGCTCCGAAGTTGGAAAAATTTTACATCTTTGATAACTGTTTTCAACGAAGGCAGACACATCTCAGCTGTTACTTTACCGCTACTACCAGTACAAATTTCTGAGCCAAATAATTTTTCAGTTCCATCCTCCTGAACGATTCGACACAAATTCTCCTGCAAACAAGCAAATCAATTCAACCAATTCTTTTACATCCTTTTTATAGGTAAATGAATTTAAAGCAGAGGAGAATCATGAAAAATTTAACACTTGAGTCAGAGAGCACATAAAAAAAGAACGAAAACTCACCCAATCAATGCCATTCCGCAAATGGATACCCATAAATGGTCTTTCAAGCGATTGTGCCACATATTTATTAGCTTCTGCCACAATTGCATCTGACCAATGAAGATACTTCTGCAAGTAGTGATGATCTGTGTGAGCTGGAAATGCTGCAGGTGCAGAAATGAATGATAAAACTGGATACTGATCTACCGGAAACCTGAAAAAAATTACTTTTCTAGTTCAGGAAGAGCAATTTTTTTAAATATTACTTTACCATATCGTACCAATTTCTCGACATAATGTAATGGATTAATCCGCATGTCGAGAAATTGATACGACACACATACAAGAGTTCAATCCCCAGATATGCTATCACCGACGACAGAACTTAGAGGCGGGTAGGTCGAGCAAAGACAGTCACATGAAAAATGAGATGCAACAGCTTCAAATACTTTGGCTCAACAATCTCCAAAAATGGCCGCATGAAAAAGAATTTTACGCAATAAAAATAACTGTCACTTGGACGAAATGGGCAAAAAGTACAACAAAAATCATATAAGATAAGAAGATAGAGTGATCGCCATCGGTCCAATGGCTAATAACAAGTGAAATGAAACACGACAAATTACATCTATGGAGCCAAGAGCACGAAGGCGATGCTCCACAATAGCGGACTCTGCAACCTAGCGGGACAAACTCTAAGAAAAAAAATACTTCATCATCTCCCAACAATATATTTGCAGAACCCTACATCATTTAACCTTTTTTTGCAAGAACTACACTGACTAACAACTCTTTGATAACTTTCAATGCAAAGCCTTTTATCATTTACGGCCTATCACCAATACTATTCTTTGGAATACAATTCAAGTATTAAAGAAATATTTGTTTATAGAAACTAATTTGTAAAACATTTTAATCTTTAATAAACAAAATGCTGAAGCCTTGTAAACTTTAATACTACCTTTCATCCCACTTTTTTCGAACGCTTTCCAAACTAATTAAATGTGCTTCAGGAAAATCTGAAGCGTAATAAACGTCGCTGATGAAGCTTATATTCGAATAATCCCAAAATGGACCAAATGGATTTCCCTCTTTGGCATTACAACCGACTGATTTTCCTTTATGATAGATGCTTTGACGAGGTTGCCAACAAAATGCTGAAGCCTTGTGATCTTTAAACGGTAAAGGTATAACGATAATTTTTAACAGGCGGGATAACCTAACACAGAAGAGTGTGCAAAGAAAGACTTCTTACCTTTCCTCTTATCCAACGGCCAAACATTTGGTGCAATTTTATCCATAAATTCTCGCATTATAATAACTGTATGAAAATTACGTAGAGGTTCCACCAAAAAATATTTGTCAAAATCAACCATGACCTAAATAAAATAGTCACCGATTGTAAAAAATCAAATATAAGAAAATATCCTAAGATCATGGTTGTGATTTCACAAATCCGGAAATATGCTGACGCTAATAAATGTTACGTTACAATGGAGTAGAAAAGTTTAACTAGAACAGTAAAAATGTATGCAAAACTTACAGCTTGCTGTCTTTCGGGATGATATTCAACGAATGGAGGCAAAACTAAAGTTCTGTTGAAAGCTTTCGCAAATGCCAACACACCAAGGAAATGCTCCATTTGATTACCAAATCTACCCATGCATGGGCAGTAAACTACATATCCGGGAGCAGAAGTGGAATCATCAACCCATATTAAAGTGATAAAATGAAAGAGCACAAAAAATGAAAAGCACATCTGATCTTGACTTCTAAAATCCCTAAAAAAACTGAAAAACAGCTAATTTTGCTGAACGAACAGGTAATCAAGGAAAACATACTTTGAGAACACAAAGCACAATACTTGCTTTGCAACTATAATCGAACAATCACGAAGAGTCTCTCAATGAAACAGTGTTTGCGAGGTTACACTGCCCTCCTGCTTCACCTTAGCTTTACACTTTGGAATGAAGCATTTAAGTACAGCTGTAAGGTATCACTAACGATTATCGTCCCTAATTTGTTTTAGAAATGTAACGGAAAGTCGGTAGAAAAACTTTATTATAAATAATTAGTTACTGGTATGTTACCACTGAAACGAGAGAAAAACCAAATGCTAAATGGCGATAAAAGATGCATTACACAGTTTGGTCTATAACCTTTACCTAAATCAAAAACTATCACATTCACTGAACAAGAAAATTTATTCCGTATTTTAAGTAAAATGAGCCGTTTAAAAACTTTAAATGAGTATATACTCCGGAAACCTTACTCCTTTGATAAATCTCCCAAAAAAGATGATTTAACTAAAAGAATTAAAAAAAGCAAGCATGAAAGCAAATAAAAAATTACAAATAAGAGAAATTTTACAGCAGCACGAATAAAAGAATAATAATGAACAGCAGTATGGATAGAATGATTATAGCCATCCACTGTCTCCTATCTGAAATTCTCGCAATTGAATGTCATTTAGCTCTAGTCCTTGCAGTAGGGTCAAATAGTGTAGTCCACTATTTTTGTAACAAATTTTGAAAAGAAAATCAACTGTGTACAGTGCATACTCACTTTATCGTTCAAAAAGTTGAAAATAATATGATTTAAACAAACCATCGTTCATGTTGGTCACTTTGGCAATTTTTTTTATCATTTCATTCAGTCTTATCCCTGTCCGTTCCATATCTGTATTCAAATCATCCAACATTCTAAATAAAATTTGGAAGCTGGAGAAAAATTAATTAATAGCACCTCCAACATTCTAAATAAAATTTGGAAGCTGGAGAAAAATTAATTAATAGCACCTACAACGACCAAAAATCATGGACCAGGTTAAGCTATACAAAAATTCTACTTGTAAAAAAAGATATGCAGCAAAAATATAGTCAGCCTCAATACTGTATTTCTTAATAAAATTCTCCATTTGCAATTACTTTCACTTTTATGTATCCCGCTTTTACTTCCTACTCAAAAAATTCTTATCCATTTTAGAATATAATACAATTGAATAAATTTATTATTTTGTTTGCTGATCAAGTGATGTTGGAAAGTGACGAAGAAAACATGTTCTCTATTAATAAACTTCATAAATCAAAATTTGAAACCTTTTAATAACAAATTACATTCATTCATAATCGAAAGAAAAGGAATTACACTGATTGCTCTTCGAGCTCAGTTCCAATTCGACTACTAATGTTTTTCAATTTTTGCACAGAATTGCCTACTTTTTCCAGGTCTTTATCCTGACTGGTCAGTATCATCTGAAAACAATATATATCAAGAGTCACTTAATCACTATCATATGCAAAACAGAGTTTTCAACAAGAATTTATAAGAACGATAACACAAGTAATACTTGATTCTTCACGTGCACTTTACGACGTCATATTTTGCTTCGGAATTAAAAATCTAAACTTGCAAAATATTCAAGAACAAACTTGTTGTTTCTGCAAAGTGTCAGCAAAAAACTCTGCTGAAGATGAAGGCGCGTCATTCAGCCGTGTGTATCGATAACTGCTATCATTTAATAAAGTCATCTGCAAAAAATTTCTTAAGACTAGTTATCAACTGCAAGTGATAACTTCCACTCAGACCTAATTTCCATAATACCGACGTTTATCATTTCAAATTTTACTCGGTTCAAAAATAAACACCAAATTCTTTATAAATATAGTGGCTCCATAGAACTATGAGATTATTCCATGTTTTTTTAAATAATTTGAGCTTCAACTGCTCAAAATTTTTTTCGAAGCAAAAAAAAAACATGTGAGCAAATAGCAAGATACCGTTGAAAGTTTTAAGTGTTTAGAATGTTACCATTACCAGCAACTATGCTGAAAATTCCTGCAAATAAGAGTTTCCAATGAGTGCGGAAATTGTTACTCGCACTATTATAATTGTATTTAATTAAAGTAGTTTTCGCTATCGTACTTTGTTTTGAATTACAATCAACAGCATATGTTCCTGCTTACTAAAGCTTACTGTTGTTGCATATCTTTCTATGAAACTTTTGCAATAAAAGTAAGAGTAATACTTAAAATTACTCACTTTTGGGAGTATTTCAAATCAACATTTTCTTCTGTTTTTCCGTTCCGAGACAGTTATATGAATAAGATGCAGTATTGTCGATCAAGATTTCTATCTTCTATAAAAAAACTTCAACGAATCCTTTGAACATAACATGACGGATACAATTTTGCGTAGATTGTAAAGAGAACGCATCATCCTTAAATAATGAATACCTAATAATTAATTAACCAAATGAAAGGAAAAAAGAAAACGCAAACTAAAAATTACATGCAAACTTTACAATCTTTTTAAATGCCATATAAGAACAGAATAAAACTTCAGTTCATAAATTTTACAAGATATATGAATGAAAAGGCAAAACCAGTTCGGTAAATTGGCCTTGAAAGAAGCTCCCAAAGTTGCCATTTATGAATGCGAACATGGCTTAACATTGACGAACATTTCAGCCAAACTACCACAAAGTTCCCGAAGAACGAAACTTGACACAATGACTTCTGAACAGCGCGGGAATCTCGGGGATGAAATGCAATAGATTGATCTCAACAGTTTATCGTTCTTATCACTTTCTCCGTTGGACTGAGAATTATACTTTACTTACCTTCTGAGATAAGCATCTAACTCGAGAATATCTCAACAAGAGTCTCTGACCTTTGACACAGGTCAGATTACTTTGTAGAAACCATCATTCTTTTGATAAGCTAACAATCAAACTAACCGCCTCATCACTGGATTGCTTGAATTCTACCAACCTGTTTATCGGTGACAAATCCAACAATAACGTTGACCACAATACTAATCATCAGTTTATTGATCAACCCATTAGTGCACATAGAGGGAGACTTTTAAAAATAAAAACAGTGCTCAATGAAATATTACTATGGTAACAGGACGGCTTAAGCTTTAAGCTTAATCTCAAATTCATTCATTTTCCTTTCTTTCACGAGTGTCCCAGGTTTCTACGTATTTCTGAACTTGTTAATTACATGTAATACCAATTTTACATGTGACTTTCTTCTATTGATATGTATTTCATTTAGAAATTTTTTCCAAAGTGGTTTGGAGAAAACAAACAATCCATGGAAATATCCAGAAAGTGAAATTTGATTTCAAATATCCAAAATTATCACTTTTCCGATTCTTATATTAGCAAGACGTTGTCAAGTTTTAACATCAAAATTCTGGTATTTCCTCAAGTAATTAATTAATCCGAACATAATTTTTTTTAAAAAAATTCCAAAGTTTTGATTTAATCTTTGATTGTGAAAAGTTTTAATTTTCACAGATTCAAATGGGGACAGAATTACAAACGATCGTTAATGGCTTAAATGATGAACCATTCAATATGGATTTAAATTTGATTTCCTTTGATGCAATCAAAAATGAGCAATTATTACAAATTCTAAGTGATGTCTTACTGTGGATCGAAGGACTTGAGTCCTTGGATATCCGTGAAGAAGCAGCTGATATCACCGCACTTCGGTTATTCAATTCACTTCGTATCCTCAAATATCGTCCACCAGTTGATATCGAGAATTTGTAAGATACGAACTTACATTTCATTTTGTTAACCGTTAATTAATTAGGCTAAACTTCATTAAATGAAGTTTGCTGTAAATAATGCTGCTATATGTTGAACAGTGTTATGCTCTAAAAATACTCCTTAAAGTTCAGTTATTTCTGAATACTTGGAAAGTTTATTTCTCTGCAAAAATTCCCTCATTTTCGCATTTTATTAAAATGAGGAGCTTGTCTGTTTCAGGAATACAAAAGGCAAAAACAATTGATAGGCTATTCGCCTGAATTTCACTTTTTTTAATTATTGAAGGATAAAGTTTAGGCCAATCTGAATGAAATCGTTTTGGTAAGGTTTTGTAGGAACAAGTACAGGCATTACTTTTTCTTCAAAATAGGCCGCAATGGAGACGTAGCATTGTGGAAGGCGAAAAAGCATCGATTCATCCGATATTAGAATGGATTTTTAAAAACGTGGATATCCTGAAAGAACGTGCATATTTGGCTAAATACCTCACTAAGATTGAAATTCCAGGTTTTAATGCTTCTTTAATTCCCGATCATTTCAGGTCACCTCATTGGCACAGTTTGACAGAATTAACAGTGCTATACTATCCTTCAACAATTAAAATTGACCTTCAATGTTACTTAGCAAAATTAATTAGTTTTTATTTAAATGAATTTGGCAGAATTTGTTTGGTCAAAAATCTATTAGTAAGGATAAGTTTAACATCTGATCAACCATATAATATATACTTTTTTAAACTGACTTGAACATTTGTCATATTTATAGGTGCATTTCAAGATCCAGAAGTTATTGAGCTTTCAAATCAAATCTCAAATTTAATGGAAGAATTTAAAGTAACCTTTCAACTTTTCTTTACTTATTACTTCGTCACTGAACAAATTTTCCGAACTCAAAATTGCTTTTTTTAAGATGAAATTTGAGAAAGTTTGGGGAGAATTTAAAAGAGGTGGCTTAACAATGATAAGTAAGGGAGTTGGAAAGGAAATATTGAATTTCAATTTTCAGGAAATACATTCACAGGTTACAGAAGCACGTAAAGATTCCCTAATGATGGAAAATATAAGGGCTGACCTGAATTCAATGCAAATTGAGAAAGAACAATTAAGCAAGCGAACTGATAGAATTGAGCGTAAACTTCGCGGTGTTACAAATATCAAACGTTTACTACAACATGCCGAAAAGTGTCGCCTAGAGAATGAACGATTGGATAAAATTGGTCATGTAATGTTGGAACAAAGAAATTTGGTAATTTCATTTAGCAATTCAATTGAAATTTCTTCCACAACTATTTCAGGTTCTAACACAAACAACTGATGACAGAAAGACACGAGGTCATCAGTTCAAAGGACTCTCTCAATAGGTCATCATAGGTTAAGAACTAATTTAACTGACAGGTCAAAAGCTTACCTTATACAACTGTCTGTCAATCTTTCACCAGAAATACAACTGACTATTTGATATCTAATTTCATTCATTATCGGCCATCAGTTCCATTCCGAACTTTGGCGATTTGATGAATGAAGGATGTGTATGAAACGCGCTCCTGAGCGATTCGTTTTATTTCAGCC
>JABVXS010000875.1:0-21819 GCA_013365335.1 Madathamugadia hiepei | reverse complement strand
TACACACACATATACACACACATATACACAACAAACAAACAAACACACACACACACACGCACACACACGCAAACTTATTTCCCAATATTTGTTTCATTCTGTTTCATTTTTTCGTTTCAAAATTTTTAAATTAAAAGAGAACTTTGGTATGATGAATCCGTTTTTTCATCTCCCTTTTCAATTTTTTTGTATTTGTATTTCAAGGATATTGGTGTATACAGAAGAAGTAAACTGTCATTTCGAAAATGCATTGGATAATGTTTTCAAAGGAAATAAATCAGGGACTTTATACTTGACCAGTCATCGTGTATGATTTTTTTTCCATTTAAATTTCTTTTTCTTTGTTTTTTTTTTCAATATTATTATTAAATTCGTTGTTCGATTACTTCAGATTATTTTTGTAAATCGAAAAAATGATGCGTTGCGTTCATTTTCCATACCATTCCACTGCATGAAGGATGTGAAACTTGAACAACCTGTTTTTGGAGCTAATTACTTGAAGGGTATTGCTGTAGCTCAACCTGGTGGTGAGTATTTTTGTAAATCTTAAATCTATGATCTTTGAAAGTTTGTTGGTTGACAATACATGATATTTTTATTTTCGGTAAACTGTACTTTCACGCTGGCTCTCTTAATTTAAAAAATTTTTTTAAAAGATAAATTAATTTTAGGTAATTGGAATGGAGAAGTAACCTGGAAATTAACATTCAGTAAAGGAGGCTGTGTCGATTTTGGGATGGCATTATTAAAGGCTGTGGACATGGGTTTGTTTATTGTTTAATTTTTCAATAAAAAAGAAATGGTCTTATTTTACTAGGTAATTGATTATCATTTGCAGCGCACCGCTTTCGTCCACATGGTGCACCACCAGCTTATGCTCCTCCACCTGGAAATTATTTTGCTGCACCACCAGCATACTACATTCCTCCACGAGGACATTATAATGGTTTCCAAGCTCCAACCAATGCATTTCCCAATCTTCCACCAGGTACATACTTTGCTTCTACCATCTCTTACAGGCTACTTATTTTGATTTTCCCAAGGTCCCAGCAGACGCATCTTTGAATCTGCTCCCTACCAGGATGCTAGAATTGGTCTTCCGGAAAACGGATAATTTTTTTGTAATTTGCAAATAGTCACATTATCTGAAGTTTTTCATCATCATAGTTTTCCTACGTTTTTCCTTCAATAGGAAGCGAACGATACATGCAGCAACTACTTGTTTTTATATTTAAAGTTTTTGAATTCATTTTATTAAATTGATATTGTTGGTTTAACCCGTTCCAATTTTTCAGCAAGCGATGTTTATATGTATGAAACTCCACCACCATATTCAGGAATCGGTCCGGATCAGTCTCCGATACCAGCCGGACAACTGCAAAACTATGGAGCTGGCTTTGGGGTTGCACCAAATGCTCCCGCACATCAATCGATGCATGCACCACCACTTCCTTCTAAAAGTTAGACAATTACTAGCTGTTCCGGTCGATCATGGCTCACGGTCATCCCGTCTTCATTAATTTCTTCATTTTTCATTCGCTTCATTTGCTAATTTTATTATTCTGTCATGTGTGAGCTATATTGTGGATTTCCCATCATTTTTTCGGATTTTCCGAGTTTGGATTTCCCATCATTTTTTCGGATTTTCCGAGTACAAATGACTTTTTGTGCAATCCCTTATTTATTTATTTTTTTAAAGAGACATTTTGACTTTGCAAATAGTTCTTTTGTCGTACTGTATGATGTTTTGTAACCAGTGTTACTTTATTTGAGTCCTGGCTCATGTAACTATACTGACCTAGACTTTATTTGAGTCCTGGTTCATGTAACTATACTGACCATGTACTTATCTGAATTGCGAATACCTATAATAAAAATTTAAATTTGGAATTTTGGGCTTACATTTTTCTTGTCGGTTTACACCAGTTGGACTTATATTAATATTGCTTTCTGAGTATACACATTTTTTTTTTTTTTGTAGTTATATGCAGTGCTTTTTGCAGATTTAAACAGAGATTGAAGCTTGACAAAATTTCAGGTCATCAATTTTTAAGTGATTTTAGGTTTTTTTTCCAGTATCGACTTTCACCTGTAGTGCAACATTTTTACCACTGGCATCTCTGCTTGATGCCCGAATGCCCTTTTTTTCCTCATTCTCGTGAAGTGTAGGTATTCCATCAAGTAATTTCATGTATGTCTCGATCATTTCAGACGGATTGGAAGCAATGCATGCAATGTCCGTACCATTTGGTAATGATCAACAGGAGGAAGTTGCAACTGATGGAGATTTCATAACTAATAATAATATTATGATTTCTGATTATGATCAGGTCCGATTTGTTTCAACTATGATTTGTTAAGGTTAATGCTAGGTGTGGACGACTATTAATTAATAAATCATTAGTGTGGAATACTTGCAAAGTATGTTATCAGACATAATCAAACTTTCATAAGGTTAGTAAGGCAGAGGATTCACGTCCTCTTTAACCTAATTTTTTTTTTTTTTTTTTTTATTCTATACAGTTCAAAAAAGTGCAGGGCAAAAATTAAAAAGTTTAATATAGGCACATGATGGTAATTCAGATTTAAATTCCTCAAGTTGATGGGTGATAAGGGTATAAACAGCGGAGGAAAGGCCTCTAAAGCAATACTTCAGGTTTGTCAGAACGGTATTATTAGTAATGTAACCGTTGAAGGGAATAAACTGAATAATACGGGCAGTTATCAAGCTGTTTATTCAGGTTTGTCTTACCTCCAATTTTTTCATTAATTAACGAAAAATTCTTGATGTTTTTGTTTTTCTTGACTTTTTACTTGTTGGCATTTATTGATCGTTGTTGACGCTTTGTTATAAACTTCGGGATCTTTTAGAATATTTACCACGTAATCTACTGTATACTGTATTCAGATCGATGTGGAACCATTTTCAGACATCATGAATTACTTAACTAAATAAAGGGTTTAGGTACCAAGTGTAGTCCTCCCGTCCTGAACGGTTTTGGTGCCAACTGTAGTTTCTCTATCCTTTGCTATTAATATTGTGTTAAAATATAAAATATGAAGAGAAAGCTTAAGACATGCACTCCTTGAGGACTTTTCCTTTATTATACTGTCACTCGGTATATTTAAATTATTCTTTCCTAATTTCCGCGATTGGAAATTATTGGTGTTGTGGTTGAGCTTTCAATAAGTGCAAGTGATTGTGACCTTTTTTTCCATTTAAATTGAGAAGAATTTAAGAATAATGCTTCCTCTTGTTACTGAATAAGAAGATTCATAAATGAAATGTTTTCCAGAATATCAGCCTTTGGTTGGAAGTTCAGTAGGAATGACAACATCGACTATTCCATCCTCTTCAGCACCAGTTTCTTATCAACAACTTAATCAGGTTCAGTTTAATTTTCGTCGGGACGACAAATTGTTCATGTAAATTGTAGTATATTTATAATATTTTGAACTTCTGTATCTGTAAATCGATCATTGCTAATTGCTACGATAGGATTTTTATAGTTGTTTGAGAGGCTTTTTCACCAGATATGTTTAGCGAAGTAACGATCAGGTCTTACAAACTACACACTGACAGTCTTATTACAATTTTCGGGTGGTTTCAGATGTCGCCACAATCAACGGCTGCATCAGCAAGTCAGTTTGATCATATCACGGTGATGACAAATTTGCAGCAGCCAGCTGATATCTACACGGGAGTCCCCGTATCTTCAGTTTCTAATGGTCAGTGTTGAGTATCCTGGTGATTAAATTCGAACGTCATTTTCTTGCTCATTAAGTTCCTGTTCGGTCGATTTCTTAACGAGTTTCCTCGTGTCAATCCTTTTTTCACAACTTCTTTCCAGTTTGCTCGGAAAGAAGTTGTGCTGTGTTAACCATTGTCTTAAGTCACTCTCTGGTTAGGCGAACCGTGGTTCTTACCCAAGGGATCCCGTGAAGAGCACACCTTGGTGAGTATTGGTCCTGATGTGACATCCTCAACGTGAGATGGGCAACACCGTCTAGTCACACCACTCAAACCTCTCCGCCACTGTGTGGTTCCCACCATGGAAAGGTTCATTAAGTATATCATGTAATTTCCTTTAGGGATAGCGTACACCATGACTAATTCAACAAATACCGCTGCACTTCAAATTTATCCTCCATCAGCGATAACGCAGCAAGTTCAGCAATCCGTTCCAGCATTGAATGTAATGCCTCCGACAGTGATGCAGAATAGACCGGATTATAACGTGCAACGCTTGCAAATGTCTCGGACCACAAACAGCCGTACCAAAACGTACCAAAATTATTTGATTCTTGAATTATCAAAGTCAATCTTTTTCATTTTCTTTGCTCATGGTTGTGCTCCAAACTTCTATTTGTCATTTCAGTTTCTTTCATTTCTTTTCAGGACATATCCATCTTTAGTACCAGTAACCGGTCGTGCTTCTAACCGGCAGATTGCTAATGTATCTGTTGTTAGTGATGATGGGCCAACGGTACGACAACACTTGCAACAGCAGCACAGAGCTCGCCTGCAACAGCAGTTAGCATTACAAGAAAAAGCAAAAAGTGACAAGGTTGTTCCGGTTTCTAAAAATAAATCTAATTGAATGGTGACAACATTATTCCATAATTCCGGAGTAGTGTCATTTATTAATATCATGCAAGGCATCAGATTTTGCAACTTTCACCGGGACCATCTGAGTTGTTATGGCTTTTATCTCTCTAAGGAAAATTTAAATTACCGGATATTTATCTGCTGGATTGGCTGAACGCATAGAAAATTTGATTGTAAACCTTCTTGTCAACGTTTCTTCTCAACCATTTATTTACATCTGTTTAGGATGATGTAATGTCCGATTATTTGGGTATAGTTACATCTGCTGTTGACAAGACGTTGCCGGTATCTACCTCAGTCAATTTAACAACCTCAAGTACAGGGAACATGCTCGTATCTGCACCGATGAATACGTCGACAACGGCTTCAATGAATATCCCGGCATCACCATCAGTAAATGCAATAACTTCGTCATCGATGAATATACCTTCATCACCATCCACAAATATACCTCCGTCACCAACGATGAATATTCCACCATCACCTTCCATGAACGTTTCTCGGATTTCACAGATGCCACGACAGTACATCCCTCGTGTGGCTGCTCAAAAACCACGAATTATGACTGATCGTGTACGACGAATGTCGGTGTATGACAACCATGGTATTATTTACTTCCTTTGTTCTGTAATCATTGCAATTAAATATAGGCGATTTTTTTTGCTAAAGAAATCTTTGAGAAATTGAGCTTAATTCTGTAGTTTTAAGAGTTTCTGAATTATCTAAAGCTATCTACATTTGAATTATTCTGCTGTAAAAGGTGCTGAAATATTTCATTTGTTCTAAGTAACATCCATAATTTGTTGTACTTGGCCAAGAATTACTCCAATCACCTGATTTGTGATTTTTTTTCAGTATATCAACCGACTCCATCATTTTGCCCACAGAAGCAGCGTGGAGCTGATAATCATGACGAAGCGTTTCAACGTGCAGCTGCTATTTACAATCAAATTAAAGGACAGAAGTTTCCACCGCCTGGTCCTAATCCTCCTCAGGCACCTGTTCCTAATCCTCCTCAGGTTTTTTTCCTCTTGAAATTCAAATAATTAAACAACTGCAATCAAATTTGCAGCATCTTCCTTTTATCTTGGAAAATTTCTGTTCAATTATGACATAAAAGAAAACTAGTGAGAGTTTTAATTTAGCCTAGAAATCCGGTGCTTCCGCAGTCACCTGCTACAGTACCAGTTACTGAGAGCTCAGTTGAAACTGCACAGAAGAAGTCGTCACCAGCAAGAAAAAGGTAAATACCGTAAATTAAATTGGCTTCTTTCAACTTACTAAGGGTATATACATACTTTTAACATGCCAGGATAATGATGGAACACGCAATTTTCTGTATTATTTCTATTTTTCAAATGAGAACCAAAGAAAGAATGTCTATTTTGTTGTCCGTCTTATCCTAACAATGATATATTCACAAATTTTTTGATTTTCTTTGGGATATTAACATTCGTAATATTTGCAGTCTTAAATGCAACTATAGTTTAGTACTGGGAGTACAGTATAATTAGCAGTACTGTTTGAAATGGTAGACTTTTTATTGAATTTTACGACATCTTCTAGTTATATAATGAGGCATCTGATGCATCGTGATGATTGAGAATAAAATCGAAAACATACCATATTTTCATACCAATGGACAATATACTTTTGTATTGCCATCCTTCTTATTCACGTATATTCCTCTTTGACTCGATTCTTAAGTAAATTATATGGATATAGCTGTTTTTTTTCAATTTCGCTTAAATTAATTATAATTGGTTTACCAATTAGTCTTTACTGTGTAAGCTATTGAAAAAAAATTTCTTTTAAATAGCAGCAAGAATGAAGAAATGTTTGTCAACTAAAATTGTTTTCTTATAGTTTTCAAGCATTTATTATTATATTTATAGAAATCATTCGGCGATGTCGGCATCACAAGTTCGTGTTACTGTACTTGGAACACAGTCAGAACCAGCTACTCAACAAATTATCACCGAAAGTGATCATGTCTTGCCAATTCATGGAATCGGTAGACCTCCGAAACAAGTACGTATTCCCTGATCAATCTTTTACTACAAAATATTCAAGCATATTTCCATAATATGTATGAAGAATAGAACGTTAAATTCTTACGGTGTTCTGATAGGTGATTATGAAGGATATTTGCACTGTCCTAATTGTTCATTTCAGTCTCGTGTTGGAGTGACAGATACAGTACTAAGGAAAGAGTTTGTTCCTCGTAACGGTGATGAGAAACAATCTTGGAAGTTTGCTCGTACCGCTAATAATGCTCATCCTGTGGGTACATCGCAAGTAAGTTCAATTCAGACTCATCTAGAGGAAAATTTAAGTAAATTTTTGCGTTAATATTGTCATAGTTTTTATTTTTTATTGTCCCAAGTCCAAATATATCTATCTTGAAATGAATAAACTAAATTGCTAGTTTTATCACTGAGTTGATCAGCTCGTGCTTACAATGTCGAGAGTTACATGGGTTTGTTGTTGAAGAAGAAGATCAATTCTAGACGATGGAAGATTCTTCAAAGAATGACGCTGGGATGAATCCACCTGGTGCACAGAAAGCATTTACTGTTCAGGTCAATAATAACTCATTCTCTTCACCGACTGTTGAGCCACATCATAACCAACGAATTGGGTCATCTACAAACGGTTCAAATGTAGGCATGATTTCCGATCTAATTACTAATCAGCCTATACTTACTGGTTAGTTGTTTCTATTGCAATATTTATCTGGCAAAAAATTTTTGATAAAAATACTTCTAGTTTTTCGAAAAATATTTGAAAGTTCAGTTTGAATAAAGCAGTTTCAAAGAGAAATTGGAATTTTACAAAGCGTATTTCATCTCTACATCTGCTTTCTTACTTTCGATATGAATGGTTCAGGAAATGGTACTCATCTTTCGGAGTCTTTACGAGAGGTAATGGCACAGGTAGATGATGACTTAATGAACTATACACGTGAGGCCCAGTATGTTCGTAAGCTGTACTTCATGAAGCGATTGGTTGAATCTCTTGTTATTGTATGTAATTTAAAGTTTCTTTGAATAACTTCTAACGCTGAACGATGTTTTGTTTTTTTTCTCAACTAATCCTTCCTTTCTCAAGTAAGAAATTTTTGGAATATGAAAGTTTGAGATTTTTTTGTTAATTTTATATTTTGTAGAAAAATGGTGCTTTATGTGATGAAGTTTCACGTTTGAATCAACGTATTCGTACAGTTATCGAAGAAAGAAGGTTTCGTTTTCATGTACTGTTGAAAGATATGTTGTGTGGATAAATGAAATGTGAAGTCCCTTAGGTTTTTGCATCTATTTTGTTTAGCAAGAAATTAAAACAAATGAGCTAGGTCAAAGTTATGTTTTACAGAGTTTTGGCTAAACGGTTGCAACATCATGAGCGAAATCGGATTCGTAGAATTCAAACGAAATTGAAAAAGGTGCTATTTAGACTTTTTTGTTTTGTTTAACTCTACTACCAAGTTATATTTTTATTTCATTCATTAGAGAGGACTTATTTTTCCAAATTTCTATAGCAGGCGGCTGCTCGTGCTGCTAAAACAAATGAATTACAATCAGCAGCTGCATCAGCAACAGGTGGAGCAGAAGGAGTCTTACCAACCGGTGATATTGAGAATTATGAAAGTGACGATTCTGATAAGACGCTTGCTTCTAGCGGTGGAGTTTCTTCAAATACCATCACGTCAGTGAGTTTTTAACGGATTTTGTTGTGCAACTGGCAACAATTTCCACGTCTATCGTAAAATCTGACATTTTTTCTTTATGTTCTTAATTGTGGTATTCGAGATAATTTGAAGTGAGAATGGAGCTGAAGCACAGAAGTTATTTCCAGATATCTCGTATCGAAACGCCGGAACCAACCTCACGCAACCATGAATTCATGTCAAAGATGATGCTTGATGGTATTATTCAAGATGGTGAGAAATACAAAATAAAATCTGGTATGCGTCGTCATCTTCAAGCTAAACGTGCTCTAACTGATCGTAAGGATAAAAGAATTTCGTCAAACTAATTTTCTAGTCTTTTGGCTGTGATAGTTAGGAGTAACATTTTAAGGGTAGCTATAATTGATGGGTTTTTTGATTTTCTGATTTATTGAATGGTTTTCTCATCAAATGCCGCTATTTTTATATTTTGTCAGCAAGAACTGTGAATAATATACCATTTTATACGAACGATTTGTAGATGTAAAAGCAACACGTTGGAATTATTGATCCGATATTCATATTTGCTAGCTCGTTCTTTCTCTCATTTTCTTAACATTGTATGAATTAATGTAATAATGAATGTTTCATTGAATTGTTTTATTTCATTCAGAAAATTACCGTTGAATTTACATTGTTTATAATTTTGTATGAATCTCTTCCATTCTCTTTTATTATTCCGTTTTGCAGGCGTTGTGAATTCACCGTAATTTTAGTAAAATCGTTTAACTTGAATTCTAATTTAGCTTCCATAAAGCTCATAATGTATTAACACTTCTGTATATAGGTTGTTCTGGTGCATTGTCAGTCTTTAGCTCCTCAATTAACTAGCCGTGATCTCAGGATTCTATTCCAAACTTTGTCATTCTTCAGCTGTATCTACGAAGCCCTGAATATGTTGTGTTGCTCACAGCTTATGTGATGTCATCATTATTGTGAAAATTTCGCTATAAATTGTTCTGAATTATAAAAATAGTGTAAAAAATTGCTACTATAGAGCATTGTTTACATGGTATGGAGCACCTGGAACTTTAAGCTGTCACTGTAATTTGGAATCAACCTATGCTCATTGATCAAACAATAGGTTTTTTAACAAATTTGCGAGGAAAATAGAATGTCTTTTTTGGAAAGTTGGGTTCTGAATGAATGGTATAGAATGGAACAACAACAAGGTGACATTTGGTGTTGAACATTTATATTTCTCAAAATTTCTGATTCTTAGATTCCAGTTGTTCATCATTAGGATCCATGAATCATCCATTTTACAATCTGAGTAATTTTTCTGAGCAAAATTTTTTTATTAAAGTGCGACGATGGTGGCTCATTTAATTTCTACAGCATCAAACATTCCATCACAGAAAAGTTCCGTTCACATTGATGAAATTCTAACTTTCTCTTGACATATTGAAACTTTTACTTTTAATTTGTTGTCAATTTCTAGGAGGATAATTCGTTTCGTGACATTTGGTGTTGAACATTTGTATTTCTCAAAATTTCTGATTATGGTAAAGATTTTTTTTTTTTTGCTTGAAGGTTGAGACATCTTAAAAAAATACTTAAAATTGAAATTTCTTCAATTTGATCCAGTTCTCTCTCTCTCTCTATCAGTCATGAAAATTGAATAATTTCTAAGTGAAATATTTTACATTCTTCTCTCTGATTTATAAGCAAGTTTGAATTTTATTACCAAACAAAAATGCAAACTTGGAGAATTTGTCCACTTCTGGCTTTTAGACATACGAAATTATAACTGTACGAATTACCAATTATTAATATTTTACTTGTTGTTTAATGATGTTTCGCGCAAATATACCAGAAATAGTGGCTATTATTTATGTAAACCCTAAAAAAGTTAGCAATGAAGTTGAATGATAAGATTTGAAATATTAAAAATCTAAGCTTATTGTGAAAATTTTCTGAAACTGTAGTAAATAGTGAAATTCGAACAATTTTACATTAAAAAAACTGGGAAGATATGAAGGACAAATTTTAGTTTTCTGAGATATACCAACAATACCTGCAGGACCATTGAATTAACTTTTTTTACTTTTATTACCTAAAAACTTATGAAAGTCCTTTTGAAAGTTCATGTTCTTGAAAGTTCCAAGAAACGTACGGACAATCATCGTACAATAATATTCCGCTCATTTTTACGGTTAATTCAATGGTCCTGAATTAAAACTGCTTACAACCGGTCGTTCACTAAAACGAAATAAAGATTAAAAATAATAATAATAATGCTAAATGGTCGACCCGAAAATAATGTGACAATGATAGTTTTCGATGTTATCGACATCAATGCATTTAAGAAAATAGAATTTTTTAGGATAAACATTCTGAAACCTGCAGATGTGGTAATGAAATTCTTACCGGTATGTCCCATCCAGAGGTAAACTTTATAATCATCCAACTTTACCTTCTCTCGACCTCCACATGACCCTGCTGTGAATTCCGAAAATCTCAGATGCTTTAAAATCGAGAATTTAGTCTCGAAATTTTCGCGCTTGATTCATTTCATATGATCTGTTCACATGAATTGCCGTGCTTACACTTCATACTATCTAAAGCATTGTGAGCGGTTGGTTCCCGACGACAGACCTTAGCGACGGGTCGGTCGGGCAAATATAGTCGCAGTCGCATGAATGCTAGAGCGCACTCCAACGATGAAGCGCATGGACAAAACCTGTATATGGACAACACTCGGTATATGCGAAGCATGAGCAAGGGTTTCTGGACGAAGCACAGAACTGTGACGTGCAGACGACAATCTACAATAGCGGACCCTACAACCACATGGGATAAATGCTAAGAAGTGGAAGAATACTGGTCTAATAATTGCTCCTTCAGTTCATAAAAGAAATTAATAAAAGTAAAATAAAATATACATAAGATGAACTATTTACAATATGACACACAAAACAGGAGATAAGCTTATACTGAGAACAAAAATTAATATTTTTCTAAGCATCGCCTTTTCAAATAAATATACAAATAACTTTTTTGGCAACACATTACTGTCATTTACATCATCAAAGTTCTCAATACAAAAAACAGAAAAAGGATGCACCTTAAATCCAAAAATTATTATTAGAAGCGAACGTGCGTTATAAATACAATAAAGAGGTGGCATTAGCTAAATTATTTTTTTTAAGAATCAATATTTTGGTGCTTTCAAAATTTTCCAGAATTTGCGGAATGAAGTTCTTTTTGTTCTTCAGGACATATTCGGAATTTTTCATTCTACAAACATTTTTCTGTAACACAATGATAATAATTTGAAGATGTTTCATTAGTACAAGTATATCAAGAGAAACTACTAAAATATCTAACGCGAATATTTTCAGCTTTGGTGTCCTTTATTCATGAAAGATATCAAATAACTCTTGGGTTCGCCACCTTCGGTGACATCCGGAATTGCCCAGGTGTCACTTCCATCAGATTTGAAAGGATTACGACAGAGCGGACAACAATTCTTCTTCATTGCTTTCCACTGATCGATACAAACGGAACAAAAAGTATGTACACATGGTAATACTACATCTTCCTTACGTTCCATACATATTGTACATTCACTCGTAACAAGAGCTCTGAAATAATTTATCTAATAGCTACCATATATTCTAAAGCCTTCCTCCCATAATCTAAAAATAATAATAAAATAACTTGCTAACCTCGTCACGTATATATCAAGAAAACGTTTTTGAAGCAGTTTTCTGCCTGTATCATCAACGGCATCTTTCAGCAAATAATAGAGTGACTGCTGAAGGCTGACGAATTGTTCTAATGTTAATACTCGGCAGGAATCTGCTGACCTTGCATTAATCTAAATCTGATGATGAATTTCAAAAACTGAATATAGTTTTGCTAACCTCAATTCAAAGATGAATGATCTTGGATCTTTAGGTTGATATACAATTAATTGTTTAGCCATTAAATCAAATTAAAATTTAACTGACAAAGAAATACTATAGAGAACAGAAAAAATTAATGAATGCTTACATTTAAAACACATATCCTCACAGTTATTTTCCACAACAATGTATCAGCAGTGCCTTTTTTGATTGCAAACAATAAATGCCTTCCATCCGAGTCAACAAATTTAGAACATCTGAAAAATTTCTACACTTCACAAAAGAAATTCCTAAAAGACTTAACTTTTTCATCCAATCTTAACCACAAAAACATTCGCTACATGACATCCGCAGACATCGGCATAATAAAATTTCCATTAAGTACCTTATTCAAATGTCTCGGACGAATGATGCAAATGCGTCCAAAAAACTTGTGGTCATAAAAAAAAGGTAAACTTTATTAAACAAATATCCTCCCTGATCACGATCTAACTGAGAATAGCAAGTAACTGACTGCTCAATTTTATATCTCATCATGAGAACTTGATTACTTGAGATACACTTGAAAATATAAACCACATGAAATTCTCTTAGTCTGCAATAAAAACTCTAACACTGCATCCGTGTATCTCTTAATTGAAGAATTAACCTTTCATTAAACTCGTAAATAAGTTTAACAAACTGCACCCAAGTCATTGACAATATCTCAATGGTATTCTGAATTCTCCTCGATAATATACTTCGTTCTTGGTCCATTCTGCTGCAAATAACAATTATTCATTCATTAAATGCATATATTTTTAGTTATTTCCAAACAAGAATTCTGAGAAACATCATGCCTTTTCGATTTTTGTCTGAATTAAAAAATAAATAAAAATTCAAGTTAATAACGTAAACTCGGAGATCTTTTTCGTATAACTTGAAGAAAAAGACAGGTTTGGGAAAGCTTAAAACTCAACACTCTTCCGGATCAAGAGTGGCCGATAATCCCCGGAAGGAACAAAAATACCAAAATGATTCCTTGGTTGATCCGTTCTTGCTTGGAAAACCTGGCTTGTCGTAACGGTCACTGAGAATTTCGCGGACAACGTATTGGCACCCTAGTTTTTTTCGATGTTCAATGTTTGTTGTCGTTTTTTTTTCTCTGCATTGGGATGAATAAATAGGTATTGTGTGGATAAATTTCATCCTGTGATCTATTGCGGATTTCCGCATGCTTCCAATTTTTATTGTTACATTTATTGATTTGTTTGTGGTCTTCAGGAATGTATGATCAATGGAGAAAAGCGATGAAAACGTAGGTTTTTTTATTATAAAATAGTTGTGGTGTTGAAAAACCTATGAAATATCAGTAATATTGCACTAAAAAAGGTGTCAAACAATTCTTGCACGAAATGGAAACAAGTTCTGCACACATTGTCAAATTCACTTCTTGTTTCATTGAATCATAAATCACCAAAGCAATGTACTGCTGTCGTAAAACACATCGTATTGTTGCACTTATTTTTGGTGACAACGGAATCAATTTAAATTGCTTGACAGTTTAAAATTTTCACGGTTTTAATTCTCATAACATATTGGAGAAGTAATTTCAGCAGTGCAGCTAGAATAAGCGAAGTAAAAAAAAAAAAACATGAAGAAAAATTGATATATCAACTGAAAACATCGCTGTCATTTTGATGAGTTGAAACGTTTCGAAATTATGAAAAACTCATGGCTTGTTAGATAAAAAATAGATGGATTTAATTTCAAGTTCAATGGAAGGCATTATCTGTGTAATGGAAGTAAAGTGCTCTCCAAACTGAGAAGACGACGGTTTCGAAGTGAAAGCAAAAAGATGGATGTTTCCAATATCAGCAGTGTAAGTATCTTTTTTTTGATAAGAAAAAAAAATCGCCTTTTTTGATCCCCATTTTTTTAGTGAGATGTAGATTCTTTGAATAATTTATGCAACCATCAATAATAAAAATTTGTAAATTTTTTCAGTCTATCGTGTTTTGAAGTGCTAAAGTTAACATAAATACCAAAAATTTAGGAGCTGGATGGTTTAGAATCAAATTTTGAATTGAATAATACTTTTGTATCAGCTTCACTTGACGGTCCACCATGGCTTAAGCGTTCAATGATAGACAATAAATCAAACAACGGTGTTGTGGCTGATACAGTACCAATGTTAAAAAGAATGGGAGAAATATTGGATTCTAAGATTGCTGAAGAAGAAGCAAACCTTGCTTCTAAGTATGGTTTTTCTTCCTCTAAAAGTTTCAATACCGTGCTAACTGCTTGATTTCTAACCTGAATTCTGCTTTTTCAGTTAGTTTAACTCTATCAGTAACAACTTCCTAGGTTTGCTTTGAATTCTGAAAATTGTTGTGTTTACGTTTAACAATTAGCAGTATAAACGTCGGTGATGAGCCTTCAATTTATTTCATTTTATAATTAGTTTGTAATTTCGAGTCATTTTTGTGTGTCATGTTTTTGACTATGCCTAATTTTTATTTTGCTTCATAATCAAAAAAATACAAGCTAGAGTATCAAGTAAACTGTCGAAAGCAGAATAAGCTGTACTAATTTGTGGAGTCGTTTCATATTTCAGTAGTGGTAACAGTATACAGGCTGCTTCAGATGGTGATTTTAATTTTACTCATGCAAACGTTCTTGACTCAAGCATGTCTATTACACCTTCGTGTAGTTTGTTTTTACAGGTGTGGATTGATTATAATAGAATTTTGAATGTTTTTGATTCATTTAAATGAAAGGTTTCCGATTTCGTTTTAAAGCCTTATTTGTATCATACTTATTATGGGTAAGGAAATGACAGGAGAAATCGCCCCATATCCTTGACAATTTCTATTCCAGATATTATTTCCATTCGTTTCTGCTGGTCTTGGAATGGTTTTTGCTGGATTTATTCTTGATATTGTACAACACTGGAGTCTGTTTGTTGAGGTACATCTCCAGTTTCTTGATACTTTTTGAGCTAAATGCTCATGCTTACCAGAATGCTTCCAAAATCTCTGTTCATTTCATTGCCGTTTATAGGTTCCCGAAACATTCATTTTGGTACCTGCATTACTTGGCTTGAAAGGGAACCTTGAAATGACATTTGCATCCAGATTGTCCACACTGGTTTGTTCATCTAAAAGTTTATCCGTGGAAATTAATTACTGCTGAAGAAATGCATACTAAAAATATTTGCTTTTCTCTACCACTACATAATTATGCTTACCGTTTTACCCGATTTTGCTGTTGAGATTGAAACATATGCTGAAATGTTTAAGTATATTCATTTAGTTCACCAGAAACTGGATTCCCATGTTAATAGTATTATACATGCTCGTAAAGTAAGGCAAAATCTTTGTATGAAACTACTGTGTCAGGCTAATACGGGACGAATGGACTCAAATCCAAAGAAAATTATCTTTACAAACATGGCTCTCATTCAATTGCAAGCAATTGTTGTAGCATTTCTCTCTTCTAGCTTTGCTGTTACACTTGCATGGATACCGAAGGGGCAGGTGATTCTGTTAATTTCAGAAAGCTTTTCTTTGATTTATTGTTTTCATTTGATTTTTATTCCACAAAACGAGAGTGTAATTGAGTAAACTATTAGCAATTTTTACATGTAGATTCCGTAATTAGTTGAAATAGTGTGGTCGGTAGTTTTGTCAATTTACCTCCATTTGTATCCTCGAGCTGTATCACTGGTAGATGAACATGCTGCGAACTTGAAAGCTCATTGTTCTGTGTGTGCTGAGAAAAGCGTGCTTTTACTTTTTATGGTTGCAAAATTTTTATATTAAAGTAGCTCCTTAATGGATAATCAAATGGTGCAATTTGGACATGGTCTATTGTTGTACACAGTCAGTCCCGAAAGTTGTCATGCTTTTCTAGTGGTCGTTCAATTTCAGATTGATTGGTCTCATGCTTCTTTACTATGTGCAAGCAGTCTAACAACCGCTTCACTGACATCACTATTGCTTAGTATGGTGGTAATATGTGTAATTTTAATTTCACGAAAATTCGCCGTAAATCCCGACAACATTGCAACACCAATTGCTGCCTCATTGGGTGATCTTACTACATTAGGAGTATTGTCATTATTAGGTGGTTATTCAATTCCAGTTCGTGGAACACTAATTTACAATATTTCTCACGATTTGAATAGAAGAAATTCTTGTACCATAAGCTGCAGTAATATTGTAGTTTCAATCTAAGCTCAAGTTTTGCCAAGATTTTAATATCGGTGGTCGTGAAATTCTAGGATTTCAATTAATATATCCTGGAGATCGGAAGGGGGTAGTAAAAAGACTGGAGATTTATTTTGGTCTAAGCCTGTGTGGATCAGTTTCAAAAAATTCTGTGGATTTAGTGAATCTATTTAAGGTTCAGTTGATTCAAATCAATACATATTTAACTGATTCTTTAGATAAATATATTGGACATTTTATTTGCAATCATTAGTATCTAATGTATATATTTTCGATTTAAAATCTCATTTTCCGTAAGAACAGATGAGAGAGGAGGCAGTTGCGAATTTTCGCAGTCATATTAGCAAGGAAAACAAGCAGGAAATATGATAAGGATGACTTAGAAAATATATGTGAGAACTATAGGAAACAAAAATCGTTTCATAAACATTGTACTGAATATGTGTGTTTCTTTCACTGTTTCGTAATAGTAAAGTCGTGATATCATGTTCACAATTTCTTTATTTTTCATTGGAGTTAATTTTACTGTACTGAAGAATAAAGAAGAAGGATAGAAAAGGTAGCTTGGAAAACAGAAATGAGTTAGGGTTTCCGTTTCAAATTAATATTTTAGCTAATTTTACGTGACAGCTTTAATTTCTTATGATTTCTCTTGTTTTCGATGCAAGCAATTTATTAATTAAAAATTGTAGGTTCGGTATTTCTTCATTCACATCTCAACGAAACTTGGCTTAACATTATCGTAGTTGTGGCATTCATAATGGCAACACCATTCTGGACCTATCTGGCACGAAAAGATAGAGGTACAGCTGATGTGCTAGAAAATGGTTGGTCACCCATTATATTCAGCATGTTGATAAGCAGTACCGGTGGTTTCGTGCTGGAAAGTACCATCAAACAATTCCCGAAAATTGCGATGTTTCAACCTGTCATTAACGGTAAGCTGGAAGATTAAATTTATTTGGGATTTTTATGTTTAGCGCTCCTATTAACTCATTTTTTCTTCTACACTGCTTGTTGCACACACAAAAACAACGTCTTTTTTTTATGTAGATTTAAAACTAAAAACGATGTTTCATGCATACAGGGTTGTCTTATGAAGTTTTTTTTCTCTTTTGCAGGAGTTGGTGGCAATCTTGCAGCTATTCAGGCTAGTCATCTTGCCACGTTCTATCATCAGCATTGTCGGTTTGGAGCACTAAGAGAAACTTTATCAAGTCACTTAAGTTTTAAACGAGCATTCTTCTCCAATTGTAAGCGCTTTCTTGCTGATTTCTGTTTTCGGAAAAATATTTGTTCTGACTTGTCCTTGAAATATTATAATCTTCAGTTGCTTAGTATTTTCCTGATATTATTTTCTTAGAAGTTTTCAGTTCCTCTTTGATTAATTCCCTTCCAGAAGTGGGAAAGGTTATTTTTAGCTGTAGACGCTCGTTTCGCTCGTGTTTTGTTATTGTTTGTGGTACCTTGCCATATCTTTTTCTACGGGGTAATACAGCTTTTGCACAGAGGAAGTAGTCTTCCTTCTGGATCATTTTTTATTGGCATATATATCTGTGCAGCGTTGGTACAGGTTAATAGTTTATTTTTCTGGAAGAATAATGTCAAAGTTTATCTGAAATTTGTTTATGTTGCGTTATCAGTACTGTCAACTATATTACTGCTCATTTTTAATGATGAGTTAACCAAAACACTTGAAATAGTTTTATTCAAATTAGAGGTTATCCGAATGGTTACTTTCTTTGGGTTTGAAGAAAATTCAGCAGAAAAACGCAATATTTTTTGTATTGTAAATCGAAAATGGACAATTAGTTTTCAGGTTGTATCACTACTTTATGTGTGTCAGTTATTGGTTGCCTTTTTGTGGACTAAAAAAGTAGATCCAGATTACGCTGCGATACCATATTTAACAGCCCTTGGTGATTTGTCTGGTACATTTTTGCTATTTGTAATATTTACTTTGCTGTCTTGGTTCAACAAAGGTCAGAATTCCCAATAATCAAAATTTTCGGGAACAGTAACATTTCTTCGCATTTGCAGTTCCTTTAAACTAGTAATGTAGATTCAGGTCTTTGAATTTTATTGTTTCAGATGTAAATTACTTTAAATTGTACAAGTTTGTATTTAATTTAATATTGTTTGTTGTGTAAAAGCGGAGAGCATAGTTTGCTAGAATTAACCAAGTTTTTAAGATGTCTCTGTACTAATCTGTATGTACTTTTTTCAAAAGGTGATTATTCTTATCGTTGTGTTGATTTGAACATGGTCTGGTTAGTGACAGCCATGTTACGTTTTTCCTTCCGGTCTTTTATTTACTATCAAGACAGCTTAGAACTTTTTCGTATCGGTTAGGTTATTTTGTTGATCATTCGCTTTTTTTATCGTACAGATAAAAAGTCTAATATTTAGAAATCTGTAAGTCCATTACTATTAATGATGAAAAAATCCTTGGATCTTACGTGAATTTCGAATCACATTTCGCACTTTCCGTCTTTTTTTCACAACTTTCAACAGTCGTTTCTGGAATACTTTGATTTTAAACATGCAATATAATGTCATCGCAGGTGATGCAATAAAAGATATTTGATAGAATCCATATTATAAGTAGCGCTGATGATTTTATGCTGACATTGGAGAATGTCAGCATAAAATCATCCGTTACGTGTTGCGTCCGTTGCTCAATTCTAATCGTACTGTTGATGAGAAGGATGTTCAAATTTTATTCCTACCATTAACCTGAAACTGTACCAATGGGTTGAACACAAACGAAGAATTCTCAAGAGTGTTCCGATCGTACGTGTTGTATACGACCCCTCATTGCGGGTGTGTCATTGCAAGTGGTATGTATTGCACTGATGCCGTATGTACTCAACTGCTATGAAATGAAACTGCTGTGGTGCTGTGAAAACTGGTGATTTAGCTAAAATTGTCTGTTAGATACAGATTGACTGTTAGATGTAATTTAGAATCATCGCGAAAAAAAAATGAGCGCCAAAGATCGAATTATCTGCAACTCTTTTTACCTTATACCTTTAATTATTCTGTTATGAAGTAAGTTGTATTAAATTTAAATTCAGGTTGTCGAATTACCAACAATTCCAGGAACATTTAATAACATTTTCATACCTTAGATAGCGCAAATATTGGGCAATGAACTGTTATCTTTCTACTTTTCTTAGTTTCTCTAAATAAGTGATTGACTGATCTAAATTCATATTTCGTTCAGATATTAGTTATCAATTTTATTGAATTTAAAAATTTCATTTCCATTTTCTCTAAAATATTGGGCAATGAACTATTATCTTTCTACTTTTCTTAGTTTCTCGAAATAAGTGATTGACTGATCCAAATTCATATTTCGTTCAGATATTAGTTATCAATTTCATTGAATTTAAAAATTTCATTTTCTATATGTGCCAGGAACGCCGTTATCGCTACTGCCGTTCGCCAACATCACTGTGTGCCAGGAACACCGTTCACCAATATCACTTTGTTGAATTTTTTAACGTTCCATCCTTTTTTTGCTGCATTTAAAATTTGAATATTTCAGAAGTGTAATTAAATTCTTCTGGAAATGGTCATCAAGCAAAAATTACTCCATTGTATTGGATTGTATTACTTCTCATCAAGCCGTACTTACTCTGTTGCTCGTCAGGAATTCATCAGTTCTGTGAAGAAGGAACTTAGCACAATTCAGGTTAATCTATTTTCATTTTTGAGGCTAAAGTAGATTTTTATAATTGTTTTATTGTTGTTATTACTGTTGTTATTGTTGTTTTATTTTTCAGAATTATATTTTACGAATATGAAATAGATTGAAGTAGAAACTATCAAGTAGGTAGTGGTGATAATTTGTAGGATGCTGGTACATATAAGAATGAACGAGTTATTATTGGTCCACAAGGAATAGAAATCAGAATTAGTAATTCCCAAATGCCTGTGTTGAATTTTTGTGCTAACAATTATCTTGGTGAGTCGTGTGTTTTTTCTTTATTTTTTATTGTAAATTGGTAATCAATTTGTATTGTATTCCTGAATAGTTTGGTTTTTCTTAAGAGATACCGTTTCTTTAAAATATTAATTTTTAAGGATTAAGTAGTCATCCAGAAGTGATGACTACTTAATCCTTAAAAAAAGGACAGAAAGCTATAGATACCTATGGTGCTGGTACGAGTTCTGTAAGATTCATTTGTGGAACACAGGATATACATCGAACTTTGGAACAGAAGCTTGCTGAATTTCATGGCCGTGAGGATGCAATCTTGTATGCAGCTTGCTTTGATGCTAATGGAGGCCTGTTTGAAGTGCTTATAAGTAAGTGCTAGAAAAATCGTGATTCAAAATTAAAATTAGAAGTATTTTAAACAAATTTGATCCATCTAGAAACTGCATGTTTATTACTTGTTGTCATTTTAGCTTATTTTCTTACGTTAAGAAATTATTTAGCTTGAAAATTTGGGAGCATGCTTAATGTACGCTGTTTATTACTATGTCTTACTTTATTTTAATGAGATACTTTTCGTTAGATGTGATGATCTCCGATTATGTAGGTACGGTAAGGAAATTAAATAAGTAACTTCTCTTGGATATTATGAATGGATTAGTCATTGCACATCATCATTTCATTCATTTTAAGTGCAGAATTAAAACCAAGTGTATTTTTAGATGATCAGGATGCAGTTATTTCTGATGAACTCAATCATGCCTCCATTATCGACGGCATTCGATTGTGTAAAGCCAAACGTTATCGTTACAAATATATTGATTTAAATGATCTGGAAAGAATTTTAAAAGAAACTCAAAGTAAATCAATTTTTTTATGATGATGCTATGAGATCAGTTTTTGTTCAGAAGCAAAAACAATAAGTTGGAATTGAAAATTGAGATGTGTCATTTCTTTGTGAGCTGTTTTCAGGTTCCGGGTCATCTTCATTTTATTTTTCAAATCAGGTTTTTGTTTGAAACTCAAAAACGAATTTTGAAGGTAGCAGACGACGTGTAATTGCCACCGATGGCGTTTTCAGCATGGATGGTGATGTAGCACCACTGAAGGAAATATGTGATCTTGCAGATCGATATGATGCCCTCGTTTTTGTTGATGATTGCCATGCAACTGGTATTGACATTACTTATTTACCAATCAAGTAATGTAAAAAAAGGAAGTAATAATGAATTTAGAAAATGAACAGCGGTGAATTTTCAGGCAGTGCCAAATTACACTGATTAAAAGGGTAAAAATTGTGAACAAAATCAAACAAAAATGAGAGTTCCAGGCTTTTTCGGACCAACTGGTCGTGGTACAGAAGAACAACTTGGCATTCAAGGACGGATTGATATTGTTGGGATAGCATTGAGCTATCACCAAGATACAAAGAGCACCTGTCGACATGAGATCAATCAACACAACGTCATGTCAAATAT
>JABVXS010000874.1:0-21848 GCA_013365335.1 Madathamugadia hiepei | reverse complement strand
CTCGTAGGGAGTGACCATACATACCATTTGAGGCGTAACTCTCGGAGTTTGTCTGTGATGGGCGCTATCCCGTATCGACGTCGAATGTCGTCATTCTTCGCATGTTCCAACTTTGTGACTCCTGATATCCATCGTAGCATTTCGTTTCCATACATGCAAGTTTCTGTTCCCTTTATCTTGTTATTGGCCAGCATTGGGCACCATACATAGCTACTGGACGGATGACAGTCCTGTATATCTTGGAATTGAGGCGATCACCAATCTTCTTGTCGCAAGTGATTCCTGTTGTACTTCGCCATTTCGTCCAGGCGGCAGATATTCTCGCGTTGATTTCTCCATCCATGCGACCGTCACTGGATATCGGAGCCAAGGTATTTGACGCCGTTGCATCTTGTCATATTGATTTGAATAGTGCCTTGCTCATTTTGGTCGGGTTTTATGCATAGGATTGGAAAATGTCAACCAATCATTTATTCCTTTAAAGGAAGCATTTCACTAATCCATTGTGAATTATTTCTATCCTAATTTTCGAAGAGTTCTCCTTGCTTAGGTTAGTCACAAGCAGAAAAAAACCTAAGATTTGTGGTATATTTCTGACGAATAACAAAGAATTTGAAGCTATTGGCAACTAAGTTTCGTCCAAAAACTTCAAAATTTTTAAATTGAGAAAGAAAAAGCAAACACAAATTGAATTTTTTATATTCGGAAGACAAGTTCACGAGAAATCAAGATTAACAAGAATATCTTTAAATTAATATGATCATATGGGCTTCTGCCGAAGTGATAAAAAGAACTTTTCTAATATCACCAAATCTCTTCTTGCTCCTAAAACAAAAAAAAAAATTTTACGATGGCATTCACAGAAATTACTGAAATTAGAGAAAGAGGGGAACCGAAGTGGAATATCATTACCATTTAATCTTTTAAATTTAACTGGAAAATATTTACGTAAATTAAATAAACTAAGATTCCTTCAATGATGCATCAGACAGACTTCTTTTAAATTTAAAGTACTGATGATCAAGAAGTACGAACATCCCAAATGATTCCGATTATATCGATGGTTACAAGGTAGAGGGAAATGATATTACAAGTCAACCATTGAAATAGAGCATGAAAAAACACTGTTCATTGCCTCACTTGAAATTAAAAAACAAAATAAATGCAGTCGAGATCATTGTGCTGACTACGCTATGTTTATTTAGTTTTACAAATATTTGCTGAAAGCCAGAAATGACTTGTCGAGTAGAATTTTAGTTTTCTACCTTCGTGAAACATTGAATCAATTGGATGAAGAAAATGTAAGAAGTACGGTAGAGGTAACGCGGACAGAACAGGTTCCACCAGGTGAAAATATTGTTTGGTCAGATTTGCTTAACACAGTACAAATTTAATGAATTTTGCCCGACCGATCGCATTGGATGCAATTATCAGTTAGAAAGAAATCTTTCTCTCAAAACAAGTATTTGAGGAGAATGAGATAAATTGTTAGTCATCAATAGGATTTCAAAAATCGCTCACAGTTCGGGCATTGGAACATAAATTTATTGCGTAATTTATCTTTAAAATTTACTTGAATTTTATAGGCCTTTTTTCACATATACGCACCGATACAACATTGAACCAATTCGGTATGATATTTTCAAAACGACTAATTCATTTTCCAAAAAAAAAACGCTTTATAATTACAGTTAAGAGCAGGAATTTCATTTCTCATTTAAATTAAATTTACGGCGTTGGAATTTGTACAGCGTTTTACGAAATTTCAAAGATAGAATTGAATTTTTCACTTTTAATAAGATACTTGAGAAAAATAACAAATCGGAAATTCAAGTGAAAAGAAAATTCATTTAAATGCAGAACTATACCTGACGTCGGCAATGAAGTCTGCCTTATCTCCATGCTCATAACTTTTGGACACGACATCTCGTCGTGTAACAATCATCGATGAACTACTGTTTGGCTGAAGATCTGTCTGACTTTTTGACTGAATTATGATACTCATTAAGTCGAATCTATTTAAAGACACGTTCAGCTTGCTGTAAACATTTACTTTTAATTAAACAAAAAGTTCTAACTACTTCTATTCACCAGGCTTTCCAAGGATATGCCAAGTTTGTGTGAAGAATCAGACATCGAAATAACTTCAGCTTAACTGAGTAGTCAACAGTTACAGGTGTTAAGAATGAAACATTTGTCGTTGTTCGAAAAACGAGTTAATGACTTCGTGATCAGCTACTTTGTCACAGTGAATAGAATAAAGCAGATTTCAGCACTGCTATATTCACTTCGCATACTTCAAAAATATTCGAAAAAATTTTGCAAAGCTAACCAATCTTCCAAGAATTTTTCGTTTCTGACAGATATCAGCGGATTTCTGCTTCGAGGAACGTTGTTGTGCTGTCACTTGACATCTGTAAAGTTGGGCTTTTTAGCTCTAACAAATGTAATTTTAAATCACAAAATATGTTCAGTTAACTTATATCATGCCTTATAAGTAAAATGGTTTCATTTTCACCGCTTAAGTGAATTTGAAAGTATCGATAAGTGAACCGAAAGATGAAACAAAAAAATTAATTTCCAATTTTTATTGGAGAAACCAATTCTATGAGCATCTTCCGGGAGGAATGCGGTTGTTAACCGGGCGAGGTGTCATTCACATTCAAAATTCATTGTTGGAGGATTAACAGGCTGATCCGTCAACCAAAAATCGATAAGTACAGAATAACTTATGTACAAACTAAAATTTTTTGATCCTTTCAGACAGCTATTCTCTTTTGCAATCACTTAATGAAGCAAAAGAGTGAAAGTAATTGCTTCAATGAAAAGTCATTTCTCTTTCGAATGACCTTTAAACTGTAATTGAGAAATAAAAGCGATGTCTCTTCACAGTGCCAATACAGCTTTCACAATAACTTGTTCGGATTTCAATCTTTTTTAAAAATCAGTTATTGATTTGAAAAATTTAATATTGATCCACGCAATCAGTTTTGAACAATTTGTACAGTTACCGACCCATTAATTATCGTCACCGATGAGATATTGCTTTGAGCAGCATCAATTTCAGGCTCCTCAAATCGTTCTAATAACTTCTTCACCCTATTCCTTCCCGGTGAATAATTTCCACCTTGCATTCTTGTTTCATTCATTTCACATTGCACAAGAGGTACACCACAGGACTTCGAACATTTTAGCACTGAAACATGGAAAATTCAACAGAATTTTCAAAAAAATTAAAGAGAAAAACAAATTTAGCAAAATTTAATTTTAAAATTGTTAGTAACAGGATGATAGTAAAGCTTATGGTGAGAAGAACAAATCGCTACTATCTTTTCGTCCCTACAAAATGTTAAATGTTGCTTAAGCTTATGCTTTTTTTTGCTTGACACTTGAAGTTGATTACAAGAAAATGGACGAGCAGAGAATCCAAGGAAAAAGAGTTCATCGCATACATTTCTATTTTACACAATTTCACATTATTACAAGAAGAACCGTCAACTTTTCACATTTAAATTTGGCATAGTCACTTGCCTGCTACTCAAATGAGCATTAATTGATGGGTAAATGATTAGACGGCTTGATAAATGAAAAGAAATGAGTGAACCTAGTTGAATTCAAGGCTTACTATTTCTCAGCCAACCACTGTCACTGATGGAAGAGAAGGACAGAAATACTTTTTGGTCACAACACTTCCTCCCATGTTGACCAATGCTTCCACATACACATCTGTCACTTTCCCCTTCCATCCACTTAACAACTAGGACACTGTGTCATAGTTCTTTCATTTACAGCACTGGAAATCGAACAGATCTGTCTGTGCGTGTCTGTGTCTGTGTCTGTGTTTGTGTCTTTGTCTGTGTCTGTCTGTATGTGCATGTAAGCAGAACAACCACCTACCAAGTGGATAATAAAAACAAATGATTATGAGAGATAAAAAAGCAGAATATGAAGGGGAAATGTCCAACCTAACTATTAGAGGAAAGGTGGTTAAGACAAGAGGCCTATATGTTCAGTGTATGCCTGTTCTCAAGGACACTGAATGCGTATAAAATAGTAAGGCCTGGGGAGCATAAGAGATCTCATCTTGCTGCTCTTCACTTAATGATCACTAGGTTGGCAAATGGTACAACAAATCAAATTAATTGGAAGAAAGTTTGCTTAATACTATGGCTTTTTTGCTGGCTCAAGTGAAAATGAAATGTTGTTCAAATGAATTTCTGGAATCTTAAGTCAAAGGTTAAATTGCATTGAATAGCGAGAACATAGGTCAAGTAGCTGAAGAAAAAATGAGTAAATTAATGTTTGGATTTAAAAAAAATCAAATCTGCTCAATAAACCTAAGTCTGATCGTTTTTCTGCTTGAAGGCACTGCAATCAAACATGTGATATGTGCATCATATCGTTGCATTCATTACCTAATAAGTTCGTTTTAAACATTGATTTGGCTCCAAGTCAATCTCTGCGATCTCTTCTGAAGTACCATTATTTATTTAAAGTACCTTGTTCACATGAAAACGAATTTATCAGTCTTCAAATCCATCTCCTGATTTCCAATGCTCTATCATAGGTGAGTAATCGATTGTTTTCAATTTTCAATTTGCAAGGACAGTCGTGTATTTCAAGGTTTGCGGCCAAAATATTAACAGAGAAAGTGAAACTTCTTGTCGCAATATCTCTTCCTGTAAGTTCAAGACAGCACATCCTGCTCTTCGTGTTTCACGAAATTACATACCGAAGTTATCGCTTCAACACCTTGGTTTGGTAAGTAAAGTTACTGAGATTCGCGGAAAATTAATTTCTGACAAACTGAAATTTGCAGGTTTTTTTTTTCTTAACTTCATATTAGCTTAACAGATAATGCTAGATTTTCTTTAATCCAAAGTCTTTCTGCATTTTAAATATTATTATCCTTCTATCAAGATTTCTCAAGCGTTCCATGACGTCGAACTTCTATGTCTTCTATGAGCAGTCCATCCTTCCATCGCTGATTACAATGCCACATTTGAGAATTCTCTCCATCAAGTTCTTTTCATTTGTAATCTATCCAATAGCAAATACATCAGCTTCTCCTCTTCCTTGCACGGCAGTTAGTTACAGTGAAATTAATGTGACTCAGATGTTTGCTAAAGTATGGCGGGCTAATGGTAACTGCGTAGGCAAAGCTCACTCATTCTGTTCCCTTTCACCTTCCTTTTCTCCCGGTATATATCAATAATGAATGTTTCTCATGGAAAATTTCGAGGGGAATGAGTTAGCTTTGCTCAAAATAAACGTCAAAATTATTTGAAGGACGAAGAAGCCAAAGGACGAAGAAGCATATCCACGTGCAGAGCAAATTAAGAAATTACTGACAACCGCAGCGAAATGAGATCGATGTTAACAAAGAGTGGTTGGAAAAGGAGGAAGAGGGGAAGTAGCCTTAGCCAATAAACAATGCAAGGCACTAAGAACGGATATCGATCTAAGGCACTGAGAGCTGGACTCATCTAGGTTGAGAAGGTGCATTACATACAACATCTAAGAGTGGTCAGAAAATGCAATACATTTAGTTAGTGATGGACCCCCACTGCCTGACAGAACACCTGATCGATTGCTTTTCATTATCATTAAAGTTGATTAAACTTCTTGTCCAAAATAGTGCTCGTTGATATTGGTTGATGTCAGTGCAAAAAGTGGTACTGCCATTTGACAAAGACAGTTATCATTAATTCCTAGCAATACAAACTTCTGATGTATACAGAGAGTGCAAGTGATACGAAGTGTATCGGATGACATTTTGAAGCCATTTTTGCAGCCTATCATGAGGGGAATCAACTAATAGGGTTGTTGAGATGGATGGTAAGTGAATTTCGAATGAATAAGCCTGCATGATATCGGCAAACGTGATATTGTAATGCGTCGCAGTTTTATTTTTCTGACAATCGATGGACGACCAATTTGAAAATGAAAGACAGTTTCGCTTCACAAAGGAAATGTTTTCTGTTGAATTTGAAAAGTGGCTTTTCGAAATGTTCATTAATATTTGTCTCATCAGCACATGAATCTACATTGAATTCCGTTCTCTAATGATTTTTTTGTTTAATTTGCTTGCTATCATTAATACGTGATCATTTTGAAAAGAAGCCCTACAGAATGGAATCATAATTTGAAGTCTTTTTTTCTACCGCTTTATATAAGCTTGGCTGTAAAAATTTCGTCCTAATATGCGCTTTATCAAATTACATTGGTTTGGGACGATTTAGACGAAAATAGAAAAACTCTTCCAGGAGAAGTGATTTTATGAAGGATAGGGTGATTCAGTGAAAGATAACAAAGCAAATCGTAAAAAACTTCAATAAATTTTGAAAACTTTTTCAAAATTGTGAAATGTAAGCAGAAGACTATACTTCTGCCAATGAAATTTACTCACAGTTATCTCACAATATTTCAAACTTTGGCAAAATTTAACAGTGTTTCCTAGAGAAGGAAATGTTCCTGTGACACATAATGATCGGTTAGCTGTATATTTCGTCTTCAGTTGGCATACATAAAATCAAGCCTGGTCAGGTAGTCCATGCTTGCTGGTAAGGATGTTAAATATGATTTCTTACGCTGATTCATCCGCTTTCCTTTTGAATAATTCCAAATGCAACCTCTACAGTTGATTACTTTCTGAATGAGAAGTTTCCGTTCATTTTCCATCTGCTGCTTCATAAATTTTATTTCGCTGATTTCAACAAATAAGTTTCACATTTCTAAATGATAAAACTACGACAGAACTATCATTATTCAGCAGGATCCTACTGCTTCTTACTCTTCTTTTGTGGAAAATCATCAGCACTGTCTGATTTTAATAAATTGGGATCTACGCTAGCACCAAACAAAGAATTTGGTGTGCAAATAACTAATGCAATTTTGTTTCCCGTTTGAATCCGATTTCCACAAAAGAGATAAGAAGTTAAAAACAGTCTTTTACAGCTCAATTTCTCCAGTAGTGAATAAAAAATAAGACAAGCTAGTTTGCTGTTCACTTAACTTTACAACTATCCGCAAAATTTTCAAGTGTTCAAAAAAATGTTATAAAATTGCAGCTCGCAAAAGGATAATAAATTTTAATTGTATTAATTAATTGGCAATATTTTTTCTGTTTTTTTTCAATTTCCTATGATTTATTTTTTCCTACTTTTACTCTCACTGACTTGCTAAGTTTCATTGATTGATAAGAAAAAAATTTTGCAAATTTCGACAAATTAAATTTGATGTGAAAATGCTGGATCTATATATTTGTTAAGCGGTTCTCCGTTCATTTCACTTTTTTTGCTTGTTTGTTAATTAGGTTTGTTGAAGTTCATCTAAGTTATATGTCCAGAGGTGATGAGTTTCATGCTTATTTCATGATAATTATAAAATTAATCCGAACTATTGCTTTCGTTTATCTGCTGATAATGACAATTTTTTTGTTGTAAACAGGTTTTAGTGCCTTTTTGGTTTGTGGAATTAATCGAATGTCTCGTTTCTGTTCTCCTTTGAATTCAAAATTGTAATGTTGGTGTTGTGAAACGGCTTCCTGAATCCTGCACAACGGGAACTGTTGTATAGAAAAGTATGCAATACGAGGGGAAATGGTGGTGATGCCAATATCAGCAAACATTCAAGGAATTATTTCTCAATTTCTCAACTAGTTTTCTTTCAATTTTTTTCTTAAATTTGTCAAAATATTGATTATGAAATTGAGAGAAACTTTAAGACGCAAACGCATGGGAACATTGGAAATTGAGATAACTCGAATCGAAGTATTACTTTGATCTTTCCATCTGTTACATTTGCTTTGATAATTAAGGAGATATTTTTAATATCTCTTGATTAGACCTGTTGATCCAGCGGATGAAACCTCTGCACACTTCCGTAGTCTAAATATATTGCAGACGAAGACTCAGAGCTAAACCGTGAGTCTGGTGGTCCGATTAGGTTGTCGGTGATTTAATCCTGCTTACAATTTTATGCTATAAACATCAAAATTCCTTGCGATGCCACGCTAGTTGTCTCCTTACGTCAATATGGGTGTTAATTTGTGAGCAGCATTCGCCCCACTAGAACCAACTTACAACGAATTTAGGATCTCAAGTATCATATTATCGAATATCACATTTAGTTAATGCATTTTTAATTAAAATATCAGATTAGGGTTAGTTAATGAATTTTTTAAAAAATTTGTCGAATTGTTCATAGGATTTGAAATAGGGATTTGTTAAATCCTCATATCACCCAATGATTCCACTTCAATGAGATGTGTTTATTGGAATTGCTGAAGGTGTTAAATTTATTCGAAACAATTTTTCCCTAGTTCGGTTAAAACATTTTCCACATTTTAGCATTTGAATTCGACAGCTTTCATGGTCCTTGGCTGGAGTGAAGGTGCTCGAGAGGCCATACGTGTTGCTGGACAAGGCAGACAACTTGTCAACGGTGCCATCCTATTAACGGCATCTACTAGTTTTGATGAACGTGTAATGTTGGATGCTGAAACTATTACTTCCAAATTATATTATTACAATGTTGTTGTTATATTTCCAAATTATATTGTTAAAACAATTCAGCCAAACTTTACATCGAATAAAAAATGGTGATGTTCAACCTTCAGGTATGCGAGATGTAGATCTATGGATGCCAAATGCAGTTGAAGTGTATCTAAAACATCATCCAAAAAAATTTGTAAAAAAGCAGTGGTCTGACTTGTGTGATGTCGTTCAACAGTAAGCCTGTTTCATGCACTTGAAATCAAAATATTACAGCATTAAAAGATGATAGAATTGTTTACCATTTTCCCTATCATCACTTCGTCATTTCTGATTGAATAAATTATGTAACTGGAAAAATGAACGTTTTAAAATATTAACTTAATTTGGCGTAAAGCAAGTGTGTTTAAAAATGCTGTAATGCTTTAAGTCATTTATTGGTTTCCAAGCTTTGAAAAAGATGTAGTAAAATTACTAGTAATTACTCTTTAAAGACAGAAAATTTAACTTTTTCTAATTTAAAGTTTAGAAAGTGAATTATTTGCAAAAAAATTAGTGCAAAGTAGTTTAAAAGAGAACAAGTAACATAAGAACATGCGAAATGTAAACTAAATTTACTCAAATTGATAAAGTTTACGATTTGTTGGGTGGGCGTTTCCATCAGATTATGTGTTACCGAACTTCAAGATTCCAATTATGGTTATAATCGGCGGTATGGATAGACTTTGTGGCGATCCTAAACATTCTGAAAAAGTTCCTTTCAGGAATTTGTTGTAATTTGTAACATTATTTGTTGTACTTTAGCTACAATGAGCTATGAAATGATTAAAAGTTTTGCCTTGTCAACAGTGCAATTCACAATTTTTGAAGACACAGTATAACGAAATTCATTTTTCGTTGTTAGCGATGAATGTGGAAGAAATTCAATGGATTACTTTCAGGATTGAGAAGCATTTACTTGCCGGTCACGATTTCTGCTTGAAGTATTCGCAATGGTTTATTCATAAAACTAATGATTTCACCACTGACAAAAACCATCTCTTCTGTTAATCGTTTTGCAACTATTTATGAACTCCTTCCTTCCTTCTTTTTAGCGTTTGTCCCACGTTGTTGAAGGGTCCGCTACTGGGGAGCGTCTTCTCGGGGCGACGTCACGGTTCTGTGCTTCGTCCATAAACCAGAAACCCTTGCTCATCATGATTCGCATACACCAGGTCTTATCCATGCGTGTCATCGTTTGAGTACGTCCCAGCATTCAATGCAAGTGCGGCTAGATTTGTCCGACCGACCCGTCGCAAAGGTCTGTCGTCGGGAAACCGACCGCTTACGATCGAGACAAATTAGTTTAGCAACTATTTATGAACTGTCCTGAATAAAATGAAAAGTGAAACTCTGCGGACCACTTTTTATACCTTAACTGATTAGGAAAAGATACATATCTTTCAAAATTCACTTAGAAATGCAACAGCTGTAATTTTTATGTTTTTGTGATACGAAGAAATCATTCTTTTTTATTTCTATAATAGTAAAACACTGAATCTCACACATTCCGGTGAACAATTGAACAGCTCCGAATTTTTGGCTTCAAAAAGTTTTCGTTTTGGAAATGAATCAAACCACAAAACCTGCAGTACTGTGATTTGATTGGGCCTGATCGAAGAACGACATGAATGATCAATGATCAATTAACTATATTCCATCGAAATTAGCGGTACTGTACAGTAATCCGGAAATAGGACATTTAAAAGATTGAGACGGATGGATAATATTCGGTGAAATGATACTGGTCTGAATTGTTGGATACTATCATCGGTTTTGAATCGAACCGGTTTTCTTCTAAATTTTTGCTTAAGTGGAAGGGATAAAATATTCCATGCATAAATCACTGCTTAGTCTTGAAATATTTCAACAAAATGACCAATATGAGACTTATGTAAACCATAAACCCCGGAGAGCCAGTAGAGCTTTGCTAATCATATTCCCGCATAAGCAACATATTCAGCATTTCTAATTCAGGGGAAAGTGTCGGTAAATGTTGCGCAGCCCGGGAAATCTCATTTTCCTCTATATCCTTGATTACTTGTTAACCATTCTACTTAATCCGTTTGTTACTGGTTGTCCAAGCAAACTTCTGAATGGAATGTTGAAGATTTCTGCAATTAGCTGAGACGTTCTGTTGCAATTCGCTCAAGCCAACTGAATATGGCACTGATGAAGTTTTTTTGTGACTTTCGGTTTTCACGTAACCGGTGTGGTTGTTTTTGATATGTTAAGGCAGTGCCTTTGAAAACGATGTTTTGTAATATCTTTTTTGTACTTGCCGTTTAACCGTTTTAGATCCGATTCGTGTCACAGTTCGTTTTTGCTTTCAATGTGGCGAGCACAAGTTGCTGTAAACGTGACTCATACTGCGAAGCTGAAACCGGATGAGGAGGAAGGGGACGACTGGAAAACAGATCCAGACTTTATTGTTGGTCTTCCAAATTCTTTGAAGCTTAAGAACATTTATCCAGTATCGCCTCGTCGCCTCATCTTTTTCGAGAATACTCAAACTTCAAATAAACGTTCATATGAAAGCACTCATTCTCTGAGGAGATTTCTGAACAGTTTCTTTCTTGCTCTGCGGAAAGGGATTTCGACTTCTTTGAATTTATAAAGAAGTGAAAGAAGACGTATTTTGTTTAATTGCGTCGTTGGACGTTGTTTGTGATGCTGTTTTCTAGATGAGAGATGTCATTTCAGGCATCGAAAAAGTTTTTTTGGACACCTTCGTCAGTGGAAACTTGGTGGATCTATAGTAGGCCTGGACTTAGCTCAATAAAAATAATTCATAGAAATTGTATTATATGAATATACGTAGGTTGAAGGACTGTTACCGATTATAGATTTAATCTCATCACGTTTGCAGAATGATGTAAGTGAAAAAGAGAGCCGCTGGGGTGCTAAAACTGTTGAAGGATCTGGTCATCAGGAATCAGTTCCATTAGATCAGTTACGTAAAGACGTAATTCAAAGTCATGACCTGATAAAGGTATTTTTCATTACATCCTTTGAAATCAGTCAATTTGGTTACAGGACATTAATTTTTCAAATTATTCCTTTTTGAGCGGCTTTCATTTTTATTTCTTTCTTCATTGTTTGGTTATTAATAGAGAGATCATGATTTGACAATAATTTACGTTTTTAATGTATTTAAATTGAAAGCTAGTCTACTGCAGTAAGTTTTCAATAATACAGAAGATTCCACTTGTATTTTAGTCCAAAAAAGCAGCAGAAATGCCGAAAGCAAGTGAAGGATATGGTGGGAAATTTGGTGTGCAGAAAGATCGTATGGATAAGGTTTTTTACTTTATTTTCTTTTTTAATTCCAAACTCATTTATCTCTTTGTTGTGATATGAACTGATGATTAAATTGCTGGCTTTGATCCTAGGAAATTTCTGCTCGTTTATACAAGAATAATGTAGAGGCCGTGTTTTGCAGTGTGCCGAAACATGGGAATATGCAGGTAAAGTAGGAAAACATTCATCTCAGAAAGATTATGCGAAAGGTTTTGGTGGGAGGTTTGGTGTTGAATTGGATCGAAAGGATAAGAATGCTCTTGGCTGGGATGAAAAGACGGCTCTTTCTAAACACGGTAGTCAAACAGGTAGTGAAAAAAAAATTTTAACTACTTTTGTCTTGCTTTTGTTCCCTTCTCTCCACTTTTTTTTTGTATGATCTGTTTTTGGTTCACAGACTCTGAAAGGTGTAATTTCTAGTGAAGTGATGTTCAGAGCTGCAACAGAGTGAGATTGCATCGCAAACAATACTTTCGTGATTTTGGTTACAAATAAGATGTACCAATGCTAAAAATGTTGTACTTAAGAGCAATTGTAAGGATGTGTGTGGTAAAGAGATAATGGTTCTATGCAACATTAGATGAATGATTGGCCTTTTTTTTCGTTTTATTTAGCTTTCGAGAACTGATAAAATAACATTCGCATAGCCTACATTGATGTGTTTATTGGTTGTAACCTGTTCAGCTAATATGTTTTCACATCTTTAAATGTTTTCTAAATTAAAAGGATCAAAAATTTTCGGAATTCACCAAATCTCACAGCTTTGTAATCGTTCTCACTATACATTTTTTGAGTATATTGATGTTAATTTAAAATTGTAACTTCACATAAAACATGGACGACAAGAAATTTATTCTTTTTTCTTTATCTTATTAACATTTAGAATCTTATGGTATGCGACAATTCATTAATTTACTTCCTTTCCGATTTTAAGATTACGTGAAAGGTTTTGGTGGAAAATACGGAATTGAGATTGATAGAAAAGATAAAAGCGCACTAGGTTGGGATGAGCAGACAAAACTTCCACAGCACGAAAGCCAAACAGGTCTATATTTGGCCCAATTTTTTTTTTGGTTTTAGTGATTTTTGGATTGCTGATTGTTTTTTTTTTTTTTTTTTTGACATTAACTACTAAACTAAGAAACTTCTAACTTTGGATTGTGAAAAGCAACAGCCTTTGAGAGAAAGATATGAAGAAAAAAAAACTTACAGATTACAAGAAAGGTTTCGGCGGCAAATTTGGTATTCAAGAAGACCGGAAAGATAAGAGCGCACATGGATGGGATGAATGTGAAAAGCTGCAGCAGCATGAAAGTCAAATAGGTATTCGGAATTTTTTTAAATGTTGTTTTCTTTATGGGCTAGAAGAACATTTATTGTACAGGACAATAATGAATAACGGATTGCAAGAAAGAGAATCAAATTTGGTGTTCAGGAAGACTGCAAAAATAAAAGTCCTGTTGGCTGGCTGACTTGTGCAGAAGTGCTGAACAGTACCACTATAGTCTCTTTTAAAAAACGGCTTTTTGATATTTGTATTGTTTCTAAATCATAGTAACCAAAACACTGCAGCGTCGTTGAATATTTTGGCGCGCTTGAAATGTGATGATTTGACAGCGACACATTCGTGTAAAATTCCAGATAACTAGAAGAGTTTTGATGACCAGTTCTTCATTATAATGTTGATTTTATGGTAATGCAGGTTAATAAGTTTTAGATTACAAGAAGGGTTTTGGCGGTAAATTTGGTGTACTGGAAGACCGCAAAGATAAAAGTGCAGCTGGCTGGGATGAACATGAAAAACTGGCAACACATCAAAGTCAAATAGGTAGGCATTTCAAAAGTTCTTTTACTATTCTCAGGTTCTTGAAACCATACATTTTTGCTATTTTTAATGTTCATTATTAATATTTGTTTACTGCGTAACGAATTTCAGATTATAAAAAGGGCTTCGGCGGAAAATTTGGTGTTCAAGAAGACAGGAAGGATAAAAGCGCTATAGGTTGGAATGACCATGAAAAATTAGACAAACATGCAAGCCAAATAGGTGTGGCATGGATGAATAATTTCAAATCTCGCATTAAGTTGCTCTATAATTTTGTTTTGTTTAATGTATTGTGAATTCTAGATTATAAAAAAGGGTGTGGCGGTCGTTTTGGTTTGCAGAAAGATAGACAAGATAAGTCAGGAGTAGATTATCACCAAGACGGTGACCTTGCTGTCCAAGTTCATACAAATTATTTTGAAGGTAAGGTTTTTATGAATCTATATACATATGGAATGAGCTCGATCATTTTATTTTTGAGAATAAGTTGTGTAATGCAAAGAAGTTCCTTTGATAGCAAAGGTCCATTTGGATTACTGTATTGATGTAATAAATTCAGCTGATCATGATTTTATTGGGAATCCAATATAAATTTGAAAACATGTGTAGGTTTTCATGAAAAACTGATTGCCCAGAATGATCACCATAGTAGATTATAATAATTTAATTTTCCAGAACAAGCACCGAGAGACAACGCATTGCCTGTTGCACCAAAAGGAAGAGCTTCAAATTTACGTGCTAAATTTGAACAACTTTCAGTTGCTGATGTGTGTTTTTGAAAGAGAAATATGTTTGAAATTTGAACTTTAGATAGTTGGCTGGCTTAACTTGCTTTTAGATTTCATGCATTTCTCCAGTTTTATATTTTTCAATTTTCGGTGTTAAAGGAGCGCAGAGTTCGATTTTTACTTTTTATTAGAATAATGAGAAAGTTCAACAAGAACGCGAACGTCGAAAACGAGAAGATGAAGAGCTACTCAAGCAACAACAGAAGGAAGAGGGAGAAAGACAGAAAAGGATTGCTGAGGAATGGAAGCGACGTGAAGAGCAAGAACAACAGGTTAGAGTCATTGATCAGGGTGTGCTTAATTTTAATTCTTCAAAGGTTATATATGATATGGACAAGTTGGAAGTTAAATAAAAGGATTTGAATATTTGTTTCGGACCAGAAAATGTTGAATGTTTGGTGGGATTCTTCTGCTATAGTTTTAAACTTTTCCTCCTCCATTATCGCCAAAACTCTTCAATATTTTTCTACACTCTTCCTTTTTTAATTTGTAAAAAATTTGACGTTACAGATGGATCCGGAAGCAATCCGAGAAGAAATACGACAGCATGAGCTATTACATCATACTGGAGGTCAATTTTTTGTTTTTGTTATTTCAGGGATTACAGTTCTATAAAATTCTATTTAAAAAAATAAAATTTTACTTGAAAAAATTTTAGGTGTTCCTAAACGACATTGCCGTGCTCCGGCTGGTGCTGTAGCAATAATGCCTGGAATAGCGGGATCGCATTCTAAACAGGAAACTACTGTTGAGCGGCATGTATCGTCTGAAGTACAAAATGTTTCTGTTGCACTAGGAAAATCCTCATCACAACTTGTTGCTTTGCCACTTTTTAATCCTTCAAGTAATAGAGTTTTCAATGAAATGGAGCATGATGCTCCACTTAATGATGGAAGGATTGAAAATGTTCAGAACTGTGATAATGAATCAAGAGACATCTTCGCACCCACAGTTCACTCAGAGGTAGTGAAAAATAAGTTTGCCGCTTAAACAAGCGATAAACTGCTTTCCAAATTCAAACCTTAATGTCAGTAAATCAAAACCCTGTTTATGTGGGATATCTTTAAACTGTTCAGACAGAAGCGTTAGGAACTGAAGAATGGGCGTCAAATGGGAGCAGGTACGATTTAGTGCCAGGAGATGACGTAGTGTCGCCGTTATCACACAAAACGGAGTCATTGTTATTGGAGGCGAATGTTGCGCATAACGGAAAACATCAGGTGCAGTTTCTTGTTAGTTAAAGCTCTGAGTTATTTTTTATGCATCTAGAATTTCTACCTGCCACCTGTTAATTATCTTCAAACTTTAATTGTCATACTTACATTTATAAAAAAAAGTGTTTCAATAAAACTTTCACTTGGAAGTTCAATATTAAATATCTTCTCGACCAAGGCTAAGCTCATTTAAGCGCAGTTGATATTTTGTTTCATTAGACAGTTATATTAGCATTTCTACTTGTCGTTTTTCTTTTCAGCTATCGCCTCGATATTTCTTAGTGACCATCCATACAACTGTAAAATTGGGATTTCATGTTCTTTCTTAATTTGCCGATATATATGCAATTTACAAGGTCTTTTTACAGAGTGAACGGTCAAGAATTGTATCTGTAAGTGATCCTCTTTCATCACCAACTCATCCGCTTAGTTCTACAGGTCTTACAGCTGTTGCCATTTATGATTATCAGAAACAGGATGATGACGAAATCAGCTTTGACCCCGATGATATCATCACCAATATAGACCAGGTTAATTTGTCGTTCAATATGGTAAAATTGTTTTTTGGAAACGAGCTACTTTTTTCATTTTCTTCTGGATTAGCATGCCTTGCTAACTTCATAAGTTTTCTAACTTTCTATCCTTTTTTTAACACTTAATTAAAACATTTAGGTCGATGCTGGTTGGTGGCGTGGGCTTTGTAATGGGCAGTATGGTTTGTTTCCAGCAAATTATGTCGAATTACGATAAAAACTATTTGGGTTTGGTGGGGTTTTGGCCAGATTTTCTTTTGTGTTTTCGTTCACCATACAGACAGATATGCCCTTTCAGTATTTGTCGTTATGGTGTTGGTTTGATTGTTTTGACTGTTGTCTTAGAATCACGAGTTTTGGAAATGTAGCACACTGTTCAGTATCATTTTTGATTATTTCCTACTTTGCATATTTTGTGATACTCTCTTTCAGCTCCTTTTAATGTCAGACTGTTAATTCTGTCAAATGCTTTTTCATGTGTAATGTCTTAACTCGAACTAAATGTAGAACGCAAGTATTCTAGAAAAGATTTCTCGGGATGATAATGAGGAACAGTTGGAGAACTTCTGCATTCATTCGTAATCTTTGGAAAATCGATTAAATTTTCCAGCAGTGTAATAAGCACCTGTTGAGTTCAATTTTTATGTCGAATGCAATGCACATTTGTATACCATTTTTAATTTCATGCCATTCCTCGGATATCTTGCTCGTTTAAAAAATCTCGAGTGAATAATTTCGATGAAATTTAAACTCATAAAAATTGCATTTCTTTTTTTTCTAACTTTATTGTGCAAAATATTGTTGGACATTTTATCATCAAATTTACTCTTATACAACACAAGTTGCTTTATCCTCATTAAGTAAACGAGATCATCCTCTTTTGATGGAAATTAATCATTGTGGATGAATTATAAGAACATTTCTCCTTTCTATGTGTATATTACCATTTCGTTTTGCTCTCGTTTCCATTCTTGGATACTTTTTACTGAATAATTTTATCATACCTCAGACATTTGTTAGTTTATTGCGAAGTTACAGTGTGATTTCAGGTCGTTTTGATACTTTTATCAGTCTCAACAAAGTGTGGCGTTCACTTTTTAACCAGTATTGCATCAACAGTCGATCAGGAAAAATGTACGTAAAAGGTCGAGGCAATGATAAATAAAAGAATGGATTCGAAAGAGTATATTCGTTTAGATGCTAAATGTGCTGAATTGACAATTTGCGTTGTATCATTTGATTCAATGCTCAGTCGATCGTAATACGTTGTTAGCAAATCTAATATAACACCATTCGACCAGCCAAAGCCTGCCTACAAATCAAGCAAGATATTTTAGATGATTATTTGAATTGGGATGAATAAATTTAGAAAATATCAAGCAGATGGGGCACTTATTGTCAGTCTTTTGAATCATAAAACTAGCGTTTTTCACTTTTTAGGTTGCGTAAAAATATCCGTGAAGAAACATCTGAAAATGTTCTACCTGAACCCCGTATTCGCCACCGCCACCTGGTTGTAATGTAGTATCGTTGACATCGTACTGAAAAAAGCGCTTATAAATTTAGCTTTTTCGAAAAATTATGAATTGAATATAATTTAGATATGAGGTGTCTAGTTTGGATTCAGCAGAATTGAGTTTTGCCGATCTATTTATTACGAATTATCACACGAATTTTTCGATTTTCCAAGTTTGATTGCCTCTTTAAAATTACAAATCTTACCTTTTCCCACATGGAACGTGTTTTTTGGAATACCTTGTAATTACCCAAAACCCATTTCCTTGCCAAACGATATGCCTGAAATGTAGACAATAATGGTTTTTAGATGCTTTGAAAAGAAAAAAAACTAACTTTAATGTAAGCAACCTAGCTTGACCAAATGAAGAAACTCATTAGCGTTTTTACTGGAAGTTTCAATATTTTTTCCTTATTGCACCTCTTCTTGTACTTCAGGATTGCCCGACTTTCTCATCCCTTCAATAACCATATGATTTGCAGGGCCCCAACCGTTAGGAAAATCCCATTGCTGCCCGGTACCTTTAATAAGGCTTGTTGGTATACCACCTGGGTAGTCAAACGCTCCCACTTCCTAGAAACATAGAAAAGTCATTATGTGAATTGAATTTAAACAAGGATCTGAGAAGTTCAACGGATTCTTCTAGGAAGTTCACTTTGTGAAAAAGATGGAAAAAACGAGCATTTAAATGTTTGACAATTTGTTGAGAGTTGTCCAGATTCAAATTTTGGTAGCATTGACCGAACAGCGGTACAACCATCGACGGATAGAAGTTGACATTATGGGATTTGGTTCGCAAATTGTAATCGAACCAGCTTCCTTCTGTCATATTGTAAAAAACGTGGGCCATTGCTTGTTTCAGCACTTCTCGTTTTTCATGAAACACTTTTGATTCCAAATGTTTCCCTAAATTGTAATTTATAAAATGGAAAAAGTTGCGATGAGAGGTCAATTTGAGGTTTATCACTATCATTTATATGTTTGACCGTCCTAAACTTTCTTTCATTAACTGAATTTGAGAGAAAATCATCATTGTAAGAATCCAAAGTTTGTTGAGATGAAGCCATTGCGAAACATGATTGGACTATTATTGCTTACCATCATTGCTTCCATAATTTTAACAGTGATAATCATGAAATGACCGAAGCTCCGTCTAGGTATTGTTTTGCTACTCATCTAATGCAATGTTTGTATCGCTGATGAAAGTTGCTGAGAAATGATTCGTTCAATGATTACATTTCAACGATTCATCAGACGTGCCACATTGACATCGTAGCATCATTTTCCGTGTACCTTTTATAGAACCGATCAAACATATCGTTGCTTTTTCCGCATGATACGTTGATAGACAACACAATTGTCTTTTGCTACAATGTTTGTCTCTTATTGCGATTGTAATTATTTCATAGTATTACCTGCACGATGAAGTAAATACTGTAAAATATCCATATTCCAACAGATTAATGCATTTAAATCAATGGGAATTATATCGGTGGTTTCAATGGTTTCAATTTTATAATGATCTTTAAACCACCGAGAACTAAAGTCCCATCCAGATTCTGCAGCTGATGCTATATCCTGGAAGCAGAGGCTCAAAATAGAAGGAGACATCAGAACCATTAATTTGCAATTTAATTTTACCAAATCATTTCCAGGATTATGTTTTTACTTGAATTTACAAAACTAACCACATAAAATTTTTGTCTTTCATCAGTTTTAAGTCGTGAAGCGTGCATGATATCTGCTCGGTATGACTCCGGTCGTGGTACGTTGCATTTGCTGTGATAGTAGAAAACAAAATGTGCGTTGCCTTCACCATCCGTCACATTAATAGCCCTGCAATTCAATGAATCGTATAAAATGTCACAGTTTGGGTATAGGAAATCTGAAATTCGAATTCTGTGCCAAAAATCAACAAAATTAACGTAATCTTTTGAATATTAAGCTATGCATCAATTAAGTTCAAAAACTGCAAAATCATAGTGATACAATAAAGACTAATTACGATGAACCACAATAAAAACTAGTTACGATGAAATTTACGATGAACCGATCAACAATTTTAGTACCTGTTATTTTCCCAAAATTCGTATTCTCTGATAAGAGTCGGTAAAATTTCCTTGATGAATGAAAGGTCACCCGTCGCTTCAAAATACTCATAAGCCATAGGGGTAAGAAATGGTGGCTGTGATCGTCCCAGATAATAAATTCGACCTCCGTTTGGCACAAATCCGTATCTGAAACTCCAGGGGTGAAATCTTCAAGTTCACAACAATCAATGAATGTCAATTAGATATTAAAGTAGCACCTCAACTCAAGAACTAAGTCATTAATTCATTGAATGCGAACTGATTTCAAACTTCAAATAATGATATACCTATCCACGACAGATGCAAAATTGATGATCATTTTCTTGGTTGTATTGTGAAGTCCAGAAGCTTTTAAGCCTTTCACAATCCAGTACGCATCCCAGTAATAGAACTCGCGGAATCTTCCACCTGGTACAATGAATTCCTCGGGGACAAAAATCAACGAAGTTCGATTTGGATTTTCATTTGCTTTCATCTACAAATCAGTTCCGCACTATAAGAAGTTTACAGAATCTGTTAATCATAATTAAATTATCGTCGCTTATTTTTCACCCCTTTCCTGTCATATCTGATTTATAAGCAACGTACAACCGTAAAAAGTTCATCCTGATGGGCTACTAGGCTCTTTAGAGATAAAGATTAGCAGATTTTCGAGTCTTTTTCAAAAATTATACTTTTCGACATAGTGATTTCCAAATCGCATTAAGTTCTAGAGCCCAATCGCGCAGTTTCGGATCCCGAATATTCATTAACTTCGTTGGATGTTCCTTCCATTCATCTAATTGACATTTGTCCAATTCATTTCCAGGTTGCTCAAAAAATTCATCAATGAATTCTTCCAATGCAGTCCGATTAATGGCTTTCAGTTCATATTCACCGAAACGTCGATCAAATGCATCACGTACAACTTCTGGAAGGTAGAAGGTCTCAGTCGAACATTAAGGAAACATTCACTGGCAATAAATTACAAAGCTGAAAACGATGCTGAATTCTTAAAGCTGTAACTGGAGGAGTTACAGCTTTAATTAATAAATCGTTAGTAAAACAAAAAACTTGTTTCACCAGGGTTAGATTTCATTGGCATGTCAACGAAAAATTTAGAGTCATTGAATAAGTTGTGTATATTCACTGCTGCCAGTAACCTCCCATAGCAATAAATAAATCTGAAGGTAATTCGAATTATAAGTATGCTATTAATAGCACAGATTTTTAGCAGAAATGAGAAAGTGTATGGCACCGTTAGTGTCAACATTTTCATAAAAGTTTTTGAAACGTACGAATTTTCGGTATTTGTTTCGTCGCAAGTGTTTATGGAAATATTGCTGAATGTTTCTTCAGCTATTTCAGCTAACTCCGCGACATTCGGTTCTTTGATACTGTAGACGTTAACTAAAACGCATGCAAGAAGCCCAAGGAAAAACGTAACAGTCGCCATTTTCTTGAATTTTATGTTTCTTTATTTTTCAGCCAATAAATAAGCATGCCAATTCTATCAAATAACCTGAAATTATATCTCTTTGAGGCTCCTAGAATTTTTCACTTAGAGTTATCAGAAACTTGGTAAAATTAAATCAATCGATCGGTAATAAAAAAAAAAAAATCAATCGGTGACATTAATTATAACATAAACTTAACAATTTAATAATTGAAACTTATTAAAGAAAATTTTTCTCCTCTTCTGAGATTGCTACTGTAGAGCTATCTCTGGAAACTCGATTACATTGTAATTTAACTTTCTGAAGTTTTTTTTTGTAAGCAAGCGCATATGAACTGATATAGATTCGGTCAGTTATATTTGTATCATCTTAATTATCTCAGTAATTAGTAAGGAAGCAAACTATAAAAAATTAAAACTGAGATCCACTTTCAGGTTAAATATCAACTCAGAACAGTTAAATATCAACTCAGAATAGTGAAATATCAACTCAGAACAGTTAAATATCAACTCAGAATAGTGAAATATCAACTCAGAACAGTTAAATATCAACTCAGAACAGTTAAATATCAACTCAGAACAGTTAAATATCAACTCAGAACAGTTAAATATC